>SJXQ01003152.1:189836-288828 GCA_006408695.1 Aepyceros melampus
CCTGGTTGGCTTGCCAATTGCTGATTCACAAACTGGCCCCCATGCACAGAGGGCAAAGAGAGACTGACGAAAAAGGCAGCTGCCTCCAGATTAGGTGTTTAGGTTTAACAAGCAAGGGCTTCCCTGGTGGCTCAGATGGTAAAGCGTCTGCCTGCAATGCAGGAAACCTGGGTTCTCTCCCTGGGTCAGGAAGATCCCCTGGGGAAGGAAATGGCAACCCACTCCAGTACTCTTGCCTGGAGAATTCCATGGACGGAGGAGCCTAGTGGGCTAGAGTCCATGAGGTAGCAAAGAGTCATACATGATTGAATGACTTCACTTTCTTTTCTTTCTTTCTTTAATAAGCAAGGGAGTTTACTTATGATGCTTATTTTGAGTGGCCACAAAATGAGCAGCTCTCCATCCCTGATTGCCAGAATCTTAAAAAAGTCTATACAGAGGCCTTCACAGGGTTCAGTCACGTGTACTATCCAGATGGTCGCAACAACACATTAGTTTCTCAAGGTGGTTCTTGGGGCAGATTTGAGTGTGGGGAAGGCAAGGTGAAGCCACAATCCAAGGACAGGGAAGAGGGCGAGGAGCCTGTGATTTCCTGGGTCCGGGTCATCGGTCTACCAGTGGCCCCAGCCTCTCCATAGTCTCCTCTAACATTGTATCATCTTTTAAGAAAATAACTGTCAACCCTAAATTTTAGAGCAGTTGAAACTCTCTTTTAAGAATGAAGAAGGAAGGACTTTCTCGGGCTAAGAAAAACTAAAAGAAAATATTGCTATCAGACCTATTCTTAATGTCTAAAGGAAAGATTTTTAACAAAATGGAAATAATAAAATAAGGAATCTTAGCATTGGACAGTATTAAAAAAATGAAAAGAGAAGAAATATGACTATATCCAGTTGATTATCCTCCTCATGGGATTTATAAATCATATTTGATGACTGAAAAAGAATTATAACAAAGATATGAAAGTAGAGAAGGTAATATGATCCAAATGGAAGTAAGGTTTGCACACTTCAAACAAAATGTAAAATGTTGATACTAATAGACTGTTATAAGTCAGAGATATTGTAACACCCAGAACAACTATGAAAAACATAAAGAAATGTATTCAAAACCACAATTAAATCATCAAGCTGAAATCCTAAAAAATATGCAAGTAACCTACAAGAAAATGAAACATAACAATCCTAAGTATTGCCAGAGACCCTCAAAAAAGCAATGATGATAGTTGTAAAAGAAGAAATAAACAAACCTACCTTTATAGTTAAGAATTCAACACCTGCCTATCAACACCTGATAGGACTAGACAGAAAATCAGCCAATCTCATAACCACTAAAGGATTTGAATTTGTAATATAAAAGCTTCCAAAAAAGGAAGTTTCTATGTCCAGAAGCCTTCACTGAATAATTTATCCAGACATTCAAAGTATGATAAACACAAACTTTATATTATCTTTTCCAGATTATAGAACAGTGGGAGATGCTTCTCAACACAGAACAGTATCATTCTCATACCAAAGCCTGAAAAAAAAAAAAAAAGACAGTACATAAAAAGAAAACTACAGACTAATCTCTCTGATGATCATGGATGCCAAAAAATCCTCAACAAAGTGCTATTAAATTGAACCAAGGCTTAATGTGGCTTATTTTGAGTATGCAAGGTTAGTTCATCATTTGAACATCAACAGACTAAAAAATAATAATAATTATAATTATGAGATCCTATCAGTTGATGAAGTATTTGACAGTAAAAAAAAAAAACGTATGAATAAATAAAGCATTTTTATCTGTGATTCTAAAAGCTCCTAGAACATTAGAATAGAAAGAAATTATGTCAACTTAAGAAACAAAATTAGGACTTCTGGGTTGGTGAACAGGTCCTGGAATAGTGGCATGCCTGAAGAGATCATGGAATGTGATCACCCTTTTCCCAGACCTTGCCCTATATATATCTTTTAATCTGGCTATTCCTGAGTTTTATATATAGAATTTCATAATACACTGGTAATCTAGTAAGTTTTAAAAAAGAACATTTACAAGAAACCTAAGGTAACATTATACATTTGTGACAATATATATGGACCTTTAAGTTATTATTCTAAGTGATATGTCAGATGGAGATAGACATATACAGTATGATTTCACTTATATGTGGATTCTTTAAAAAAATGAGAAAGCAAAATAAAACAGAGAACAAATTGGTGGTTATCAGAGGGGAAGGGGTTTGGGGGGAAGGTGAAATACATGAAGGGAGTCAGATGTATGGTGATGGATGATAACTAAGCTTGTGGTGGTGATCACCTTGTAGTGTATACAGATATCACATTATAATGCTCTGCACCTGAAACTTATATAATAATAATAAAACAATTTGTGCTGAAATGGATGATACTAAGCAAATTGGAGGGTTTTGTCTCCCTGTAAAATTTATTCAGTGGGGGGAAAATTCTCCAGGGCCCTGAACTAAACATCAGAAATGACTTTGGATTGGTCTCTTATTAAAAACTTATATGGTCATTTAAAAAAAAAAAGAAAGAAAGAAAGAAAGGAAAGAAATGAAGAATCTCAGTCCCTACCCTAGATTTACTGGATCTGAATCTGTACTTTAACAAGATTAAAGTTTGGGAAAAACGATCATAGAAATAGAGCCCGATCCACTTAAACCTACTTTCCCTCTTTTCTAACTGGCTTCCTAAGTATCTGGTTTCTTTTGTTCTGTCAACCATTTCCAGTTAATGATGTGTTTTTCCATGTCCCTCAGCCACCAGTAGTTGCAGATTTCTACATTTTTTTTTCTCCTTGGACCTCTATGAATATAATATTATTTTATAAACTGTTTCCCTTCTTCTTATCCCTATAAATTGTTTCACTTCTTCTTATCCCTAAAGAAATTATTTGGCACTTGGAAGTTTTTCAGAAAGGCTATAGTATCAGCTTTAATGCAAAAATATAATAAGTAAGTCACTTCAACTGCCCTTTTCTTTCTTCTTCACTTTTCATCTTCCATTCCCTTTTCCTTTCTGTCTTTATCCTTCTCTCCATCTCTCCCTCCTCCCCTTTCTCCCTCCCAAGTTGAATTTGGAAAGGACAATGTAAACACTTGGATGTTATAGGTAGGATTCTGTGAATGAAAATACAGAAATACAATTTACTTACATTTAAAAGAACAGCTGGATTAATTATTTCCTGGCATTTAGTTATGAAACTAATGGCACAGAAAACATTTGGAGGAGAGTATTTGGAATAAGAAATGGGCGTGGAAAGTAAGGAGGTACCTGCAAAATAGAATAGTCCATCTCTCTCATTGCTTCCATTTCCCTTCACTATTATCAGATGTCACCCTGTAGCTATCACCCTGGGCCAATCCTGGGGTATAATAAAAAGATGGACCTGTGAGAAAGGAAATGGGAACCTCCTCAGATACAGTAGAATGAAAACTGATACCAGCTATGTATGAAAGGAAAAGAAATCCTGTACAGAGAGACTGAGCTATCCATCTGATTATCTGTTTAGTTGATCAGAGACGCGCTATTCATTATCATGAACACTGAACCTTCCCTGGCATATTCCTTTTGAAGACAGTGCCTTGTAGTGGGCCATTCAGAAACCAGAAGTCATTTTCTAGCAAGGATGTTAAAATGTCAGTAGTTGTTACCTGAGTGAACTTAAATCTACCAAATATTGCCTCATATAGATAAGATCCATTTAAAAACTAGGGACTCAATCACAATATAGGTCAGCTCCTTTTAGGTTCATCAATAGTTTGGAAAATATTAGAATATTCTGTTTGTATAAGTATAGACAAAATATAGGTTCAAATTTAGTTCAAACAGGGTCATCTAAGTGGTTGGCTTTGGGTTTTTAAATTAGCAGGTTTATTCCACAGTTCAAAAAAATTTCCAAAGTTCAGCAAATTATTGTGGTACATTTCAGTTTTTGACTCATGTTTCAGTACAATTATAGTTCCCACTTAATACCCAGGGGTGCTGGTATATTGTAGACAATGATTTATGATTTATTTTTGTTATCTCGGTTTGGAGTACTTTCTAATCGATAACATATGAGACCTTTTCTTTTTTTTTCCTTTTTCTTCTGACTAGCCTCATGACTAATCCAAAGAATCTAAACAGAAATACAAAGTTGCTTGTGTTTGCCAAAACAGGTTAGAATCTTACATTTGTCAGACATTCAAAAGACAAAGTAACAAAATGTCATATCTTGGCATAATGTTTGCATTTTTATCTTGTTTTTTATCCATCCCAGAGATTTCATGAGGCAAACATTCCCAAGTGAAGTCCAGTTCGGTTCAGTTCAGTCGCTCAGACATGTCCGACTCTGCGATTCCATGAATCGCAGCACACCAGGCCTCCCTGTCCATCACCAAATCCCGGAGTTCACTCAGACTCACGCCCATCGAGTCAGTGATGCCATCCAGCCATCTTATCCTCTGTTGTCCCCTTCTCCTCCTGCCCCCAGTCCCTCCCAGCATCAGAGTCTTTTCCAGTGAGTCAACTCTTTGCATGAGGTGGTCAAAGTACTGGAGTTTCAGCTTTAGCATCATTCCCTCCAAAGAAATCCCAGGGCTGATCTTCTTCAGAATGGACTGGTTGGATCTCCTTGCAGTCCAAGGGACTCTCAAGAGTCTTCTCCAACACCACAGTTCAAAAGCATCAATTCTTCGGTGCTTAGCCTTCTTCCCAGTCCAACTCTCACATCCATACATGACCAGTGGAAAAACCATAGCCTTGACTAGACGGACCTTTGTTGGCAAAGCAATGTCTCTGCTTTTCAATATACTATCTAGGCTGGTCATAACTTTCCTTCCAAGGAGTAAGTGTCTTTTAATTTCATGGCTGCAGTCACCATCTGCAGTGATTTTGGAGCCCAAAAAATAAAGTCTGACACTGTTTCCCCATTTATTTCCCATGAAGTGATGGGACCAGCTGCCATGATTTTTGTTTTCTGAATGTTGAGCTTTAAGCCAACTTTTTCACTATCCACTTTATCACATGTTAAAAGCTTAGAATGTGTCAAGCAAATACCTAAATATGCCTTAGCAAATACCATTCACATAAATTCACCTGGATCCACATTATTGGCTTGTTATTTGGTTTTTTTCTTCCTTTTAAATTTCTGGCAACTCATTTTATTTTATCCTCAAACTCTAGTTTTTGCTTCCCACCTGCTCAGACCTAATTTCTGCTGCACTTGGTTTAATTTCTCATATAAGTTAGTTGTTCCCAAAGGAGTGCCTTTATTATACACATTGTATTATGTGTCAGGTTATGTCATTCTTAAGCTTTTTACCCCTCCCAAAATTCACATCCACTACTTAGGTCTCTGGTAGTGTCTTCCCCACCAGTCTGGTGTTTGCCAGAAAGTCTGTTCAGTATTTTCCATTACATCTTAAGGAAAAACACAAACAAACTTATTGGCCAACCCAACACAATGGTTTTTGAAGTGTAGTCCCCAGACCAATAACAACAGCATCACCTGAAGAGATGAACTATTGTTAGAAGAGTAATACAGTTTAGTTGAATGAATAAAGGAATGAGGTTCAATATTAGAATATTAAGTCCCTCTTTACTCCAGTACATAACTGGGCAATGATAGCTGTAGCCAGTATATGGGGAGAAGCAGAGAGAGTACTCCTAGGACATAAGAGAAATAATAATGGTCCTTTGTTATTAAAAGATGCATAATAAACAGTGTTATTCAAAGACATACAACAGAGAGAATATGTAGCAATTAAAGGTAGAGAAGGGCAACAGTACATGTGTAAAGGAGAGAGAAACTTGGTAATGATTATCAAAGCTCTATTTAGGGAAGGTACCATTTTGGCCAGTGAACTTGAACCATTAAAGTCCCATTGGCAAGTCTATTACTTTTGTGGACTTTCTCAAACCAATGTATACCATCAAGTATTCATAGTATATACCTGTCTTTTGGGGTTCTGATAATTTTCTGTTCTGCTAATTTTTTATTTATCTTCTCATGCATGTTTATGTACTGGAGGAACCATCTCTCAGGTGTCAGTTTCCTTTGCCTGGACTGGGCAAATGGAAATTTGTTCTCATTATTCTTTTGAGTTGTACTCTTAGAAGCCTTTGTATCATGTTCATCTTCATAGCAATCTATAAGTATTGCTATTATCTCTGTATATGAAGAAACTGGGAATCAAAGAAGTAATATAACCTAGGTACAAAGCAGATAAGTTGGAGACCCTGGACTTGAACATGAGCCTAGAAGGGAATGGGACTCATGAATCAAGTGGAAATGTAAGTAGCAAGAAGGAATACTAGGTTAGAAATGTCAATGGATTTAGGAAGGTGTGATAGGAACTTAAAGCAATTAAAGACAACAATATGCAAGAGGAGCCTGCATATTGAAGAGTTGCTGTTGGTTGGCCAAAAACTTCTTTCAGGCGTTTCTGTTACCTCTTTTGGAAAAACCCAAATGAACTTTTGGGGCAACCTAATATATTTAAAGTGGACCATAGCAAGATAAAATATTTTCTTGTTCAGTTTTTAAACTTGATTTGTCTTTGAGTTGGCTAAAGTTTGTTCATTTGAAAAAATCAGGAAGATTATATCAATGATTTCCAACTGTACTGGTGTGACCTCAAGGAGGTGCCTGGGACATGTTAAATGACATTTTTGTTGCCAGAAAGATCAGATGACAGAGTGTACAGTGTTGTACACTGGACAGCTTCACACACCAAAACCTTCCCACATTCTCTACACAAATTTTAGTGATCTTTCTGGATATTCTTGCAGGTAAAAATCCAGTCTTTGACTATCTGAGCCCAAAATCTAATGTAGCCTTCTTCAAAGGAAGAATGTGCGAAGTGGTTCACCATTTTTGAATATATTATCCATGAATATACCAATCATAATTAACTCACCCAACCCCACAATGTTTTCAGACAGTGTATACACAGTGATTCTCAGTTCATGAATAAGCATCTGGCTGCAGTCATTAGGCTCGCCATTCTGGTTGTGCTGAGGAAAAACAATTACTAAGAATTTATTTTTTTATATTACATTATAGTATTAATGTACATATACATCTATGTTGCAGCTAGATTATATTACCTAAGAACTTTATTTTAGAGTGATAAAATATGTGTTTTAAAACTGAGGAATTCGTTGTGATGGATTGAAAATTTCTCTTCAAGGTACTCTAGTAAAAATTATAACATCTAGCAAATACCTTTACATAATTGTGATTGTTCAATCATAACTTTAAACACATAATATTTAAAAGGAAAAAGGCAACTCCGAAAGAGGAAAAAGACATGTCTATATAATGATATAAAGTTAAACAATCTAATATATGTTGGTCAAAATTTCACTTTATAATTGAAGTTCATATTTGTGAGGATTAAAATTATTTTTCCTATATTTCAGATTCAGCCCATGGATATTTTGTTTATAATCAAAGAAAATTTTCATCTGGCAACCCACCAGTACCTCAGACTAAGAGCTTTGCATGAAACATGTCAATTTATATTCTCAGAATTACCATGTGCATGCTTCCAAAACACAGAGGTTTCCATTTTTCTGCAGGCCTCCATTTAGCAAAGTGAAATCAAAGTAATCCTTGTATGGTGAAAGACAAATTATAATATGTGTAGGAGAACTCCACTCTTTAGGTCTTCAAATCCTGAAACTGTGACTTGAGTATAATTGTCTGATGGACCTTGTCAGAATACCCTCTTCCCCAGCAGCAGAAGCAAAAGGAGGATTTACTTAATGTTTTTAAGTCCTAATGGAAACGACTTGGTTTCTTTCTTTGTGCATGTTTATTCCACTTCAGATCAGTGCTTTGTAGTGCCAACACGTAACTCTGCCACAGGATGGAGCATAGGAAATCTTGTTCTGAAACAGATGATTAAGAAAAATCAGACAGCATTGAAACATGAGCATGAAGATGAACAAGATCTTCTGAAATGATATATCAGAAAGTTGAGTAAAATAACACCAGCACTGCTGATTGCTGAGAGGGGAGTTGCATCGGATGAGAAAGGAAGAGAGTGGAAAGCAGCGAAACGTTTCTGGGAAGTACAAACCAGGCTGCACCATAGAGTCACTTGAGGACATTTGAAAACTACCAGTGTCTGATCTCCAATCCCAGAATCCTGATACGAGTGGTTACTTTAGGGCCCAGGCGTCAGTATACCTCCTTGAATGACCCTAAAATTCCACCAGCTTTAAGAACCACTGAGCAGTCAGTTTAGTATCCCTGTGGTTCTGACAGAAAGCACCTATGGGCAATTAGCACTAATTTGAGCATTGACCTTTATCTAGTTATAGTTTGGCTGCATGCTTTGAGGCTATGCATCCTTTTTCTCCAATAGTAAGGGTATTTGTTCTCTCCTATCATTCCTTTGTTTTCCTTTCAATGAATATTTACTATGTGTTTTGCTGCTGTTGTTTATGCCAGTCACTGTGCTAGGCATTTGGGGAAATGAAATCTGAACAAGCCCTACTCTTTGTCCCTGATGTGCTCACCATCTAAAGTTCTTAGACATGAACAGATATGGTTCAAAGTTTTATCTTAAGTCACTATAAATATTGAAGCACACCATCAAAAAAAACAAATCTGCTAATCACATTTTGTCAGGATAACTAAGCTTTTGTACCCTGTTTCTTATTTGTATTATATCTTGATTGGCATTCTCTTATTTTTAACCTGAATTCATGTTAATTCTTGACAAAGAAGAAAAATTTTCAACTATAACAAAAGGAAAGCTTGGGGCTCTGTATTGTGGTTTTAAGAAAGAATTTAGTGGTATCTCAAGATTTTCATGAGTAGACGTAGATTCCTCTTAATCAAAATTGTACATTTGTCATGTTCTATTAAAAAGAAATTAGCCTTGGATTTTTACTGAGGCTATATTCCATAATTATTTAAATGTTGAGATTATTTAAGAATCGTTATTTTAGGTCATAAATGGGCAACTGTGTTTTTTTCCATAATCAGAGCTTTCTAATTTTATTGTTTACTAATTTTTGCCCTCTCTTCTCTCAATTTCCATACTTGCCACAAATACAGAACTTATTTGAAATTAAAAACAAAAGACATTTCTGAGACCTTGATTATGGTATGTCACAGGTGTTTGCAAGTATCCAAACCCATCAAACTGTATGCATTAAATACGTGCAGTTCTTTTGTATATCAGTGTTAAAAAGAAGCAAAACAATAGAGGATAAAAATGATGCATAAAGGCAGTACCAATGGAAATATCAGAAAAAATGAATCTCAGGTAGGGTAGAAACAGAGGTATAACATAGATGAGATGATGGAAATAGATTTCTACAGAACCACTTTAAGGCAATAAGGAAAACTGAGTGCTATCAGACCTTGAAACTGCACTTATTATATTTGCTTCAAGGATTAGGACAAATTCTTTTACCTGGGACTACTGTTCTGATATATTCTCATGTGCTGGAGCATAGCTAAGGTCACTAGGCAGGGGAATTGGAATTGCTGACCCAATCATACCCAGCCATCTCCTAAATGAAATTTTACAATAATAAGAATATAAGTATATGGCTAAGTGCCCTGAAAACTTTAAAGATAATTTATCTCATTAGTTAAAAATGTTTGACCATTCCCTGTAATGTATTTTAGTTATATATACATTTACACACACACACACACACATAAATGTGAAAGCATAAAGAAATTCATATATTGCGTTGGCCAATAAGCACATTTGGGTTTCTTCTGAACGAATTTTTTGGCCAACCTAATAGCATTGTAAAAGAATGAGGTAAAAACTGAAGTTTTATTATTTTACTTCTGTACACACTCCAGTTGATCTTCTCTTGCAGTCTCTACTTTGGATACCATTGCTCTATGGTGGTCTGTTTCTGAGAGCACAGTGGTTAGACACAGATGGAAAGACCTGAACAAGGCTAACTCCTTCCTTTGTAGATAAAAATAAATGTATAAATTTTAAGGAAACCATTTTATCTGTATTCCAAGGATATTAAAAATACACACAAGACAAACTTTTTTTACTTCTAATACTTACCATGACCTAGTCTTATTTTACCTCTACACTTCCATTTTTAACTGCTTTGTATTATTCTTGATTAACATTTAATGCTCTTAGCGTGAATACAAAATAGCATTTGTCTGATCTTGATAAAATGATATTTTTATTGAAAGATAAGAGAGTTTTGACAATAATATCAAGTACAAAAGTAAAATAAAGTTCTTGAATAGGAACTTATCATCAACTTGGGGTTAAATTGAGAGGGTTGAATGAGGTTTTTCAGCTTTGAGTGAATTACTAACCTTTAAGTCATAAATATTTACCTCTAAATGTTTAAGCACTTGATATAGTGGACATTTTCATAGACAAAATCCTAACAATTTTTATACTAGATTTTTATCTTCTAATATTCTCTTACATTTGCTTATTATTCAGTACAATAAAAACTTGACTTCTTTGATTTTTTTTCATAACTTCAGTGGAAGAAGGTAGATTTAATAATATACTTCAAGTTATGGTACACTACACTCTCATTTGCCCACTTTAGCAGCAATTTCCTCTTGTTTTTCTATCTTAAACTCCAAAATATATTTCCTGTTTTCTTCCATTAAACAAATAATCACTTTGACATCCTGAATATGCTTATAAAATACATAGTAGTGATTTATGTTTGTATGAGTTTTCTTTTTTATATAAAGTCTAGTTTTATATCAGACTTCCTGGTGGCTCAGACGGTAAAGCAACTACTTATAATGCGGGAGACCCAGGTTCAATCCTTGAGTCGGGAAGATCTCCTGGAGAAGGAAATGGCACCCCACTCCAGTATTCTCGCCTGGAAAATCCCATGGACCGAGAAGCCTGGTAGGCTACAGTCCATGGGGTCGCAAAGAGTCAGACATGACTGAGTGACTTTACTTTCACTTTAGCTTTATATCTACTTAAAGACTGAACCAGTTCTACTCAAACTATGTAGTCCATTACTAAGCCAGACCAAAATCTTTGGTCATAGTAAGTCTCTATACTTTTTAATTGAGATAACGAAAAGCTATTTTTCCCATGTGAGTTATAGCAGTTATACTTTAAAACTGAAAATAATTATTTGTAAATTCATTTAGAAATGTTTCTGAGTTTTCAGACCTTCTTAAGAAGTATCAGACAACCCCATTTTTGGGGGGACCAACCTTAAGAGTCACTGAACTAAGCAATCAATTCTACCTCCACTTATCATATCTTACATTTGACACACAGGTCTGGTTCTAAGCTTTCCTTTCTATTCCATTGGTCTATTTATTTCTCGACTTTTGGTTGTATAGGACTTCCCTGATGGCTCAGATGGTAAAAAATCTGCCTGCCATGTAGGAGATCTGGGTTCGATCCCTGGATCAGGAATAACCCCTGGAGAAGGGAATGGCAGCCCACTTCAGTATTCTTGCCTGGGAAATCCCATGGACAGAGGAGCCTGGTGGCTTTAGACCATGAAGTTAGAAGAGTCAGACACAACTGACTGACTGATTTTTTTTTTTGATTGTATAGATGAGATGAGACAAACTATGAATTATGTAAAAGTTAGCAACATAACAGAATTGAACCCTATGTTTCAGAATTGTTATGTTACCATGTGATTTACCTATTACCTCTAGGCATCAGTTCACTAACCTGTATATTAGGAGACAAAGATGTTTCTTAAATACTTCCATTCTCTTTCATTCTAACTGACATCATAACTCATTGAGCAAAATATTTATCTTGCCTTCAACTCAGCAGTTGCATTTCCTTTTGAATATTTTCAACATTTTTAAAATATTTCAATATTAATGTTAATTTGCATAGATAGATGTTTTGAGAGATTAAGATGTAAAACATTTAGAATAGTAGGTGACAAAATAAGACGGACACAGGAAGATAAAGACTATATGATCTCACTTTAGATTCCACAGTGTAAAATAGTTGAAATCATAGAACCAGAGAGTGGAATGTTGATTGCCATGTGTTGGAAGATGAGGGAAATGGGGAGATGTTGGTCAACGTGTATAAGGTTTCTTTTATAAGATGAATAAATTCTGCCGACCTAATGAACAGCATGATGATTATAGTTCTGTGTAGATTGCAAGGAAAATGTATAACACAAGAGCTTTAAGTTTTATTCAGAGTCTTATTGAGGACTATAGCCTGGGAGACAGCTTCTCAGTAGCTCTGAGGGAATTGCTCCAATGAGATAAGAAAGAAAACAGCTAATCTATAATTTTTGGCTAGGAAATCTAACAGTTAAGCATCCATCTTGGTAAAAGAGTACTAGTATTCACACACACACACACACACACACAAATAACATAATGATTTTAGTGCTTTTCTATGTGTGGGAAGGTGTAAGAGTCTCAGTTTATTAAAATTCTTCTTGAGATATACCTTGAACTGTCTAGGGAGCTTGTTTTTTTTTTTTTTTCCCCCAAAGCACAGAGTGCCTCATCCTGTTTTATGTCCTGAATTCCTCCCAGAGTGTGCTGTCAGTGGGCAGCTGTAGTGGGTTATGACTTAAGTCCTTATAGAACTGGGTCCTGAGCAAAACTCTTTGTATTCCTTTGTTTATAGCAATATTATATACTTTAAAGTTTTCTAAGAGAGCAAATTCACCACACACACACAAAGGGTAACTGTGTCAGGTGATAGATATGTTTAATTTATGAAATGGAAAAACACACCACTATCACCAATTGAATATTAGCAGAAACTTCGATTCTTCCCTCCTATGTCTCTCTCCTTTCATTTATACTTCTACTGCACTCACATAGACTTCTTATGGCACTTATGGTCACTAAATGTGGGTTATTTTCCCCACTCCAAAGAATTCTCACAAGCTAGCTGTGTGCCCTACAGTTTAGCTCAATTCTGTCACTATCTACCTAGAGAGGCTCACAGAATTCAGGAAAACTTTACTGCTTTACCTAAAAAGGATACAATACAGGACAGATGATCATCTGGACGGAAAACATTCTTAAGGCAAAGCATGTGTGGAGGGGCGTGGAGCTTCCATTGCCTTCTCGGAGCAGGCCACCATATCTCAAGTTAATGATTTTACTGTCATTGTGTATGGACTAAGTGATGATTTTCTGACCCTTCTGGAAGCTGGCCTAAACCTGCCCTTTTGGGGTTTTAGGGAAGCTTTGTTACAAGGGCATGACTGATGAAATCATTAGCCATTGACAGTTGATTCTACCTCCAGCCACCCCTTCCTGGAGGTCATGGAGGGTGGCCGTAAAAGTTCTAACACTCTGTTTTTGGTTGGTCCCTGGCAACTGGGCTTCCCTACTGGCTTAGAAAGTAAAGAATCTGGCTGCAATGCAGGAGACCAGGTTCAATCCCTGCGTCGGGAGGATCCCCTGGAGAAGGGAATGGTTACCCATTCCTGTATTCTTGAATGGAGAATCCCATGAACAAAGGAGCCTGGTGGGCTACAGGCCATGGGGTCACAAAGAGTCAGACAGGACTGAGTGACTAACACTTTGATTTTCACTCTGGCAACCAACCCGAGACTCCTAGGATATTCAAGGGCATTCTAAAAGTCACTTAATTAACATAACAAATGACACCTTTATTGCTCTTATCACAGAAAATTCCAAGGGTTTTATCTCTGTGCCAGGAAAGGCATTTAAGACCAAATACATATATCTTGTTACAAATCATAAGATCATAATGAACTTGATTGTGGTAATTATTTCATAGCATCAGTTCAGTTCAGTCACTCAGTTGTGTCCGACTCTTTGCGACCCCAAAGACGACTGCAGCAGACCAGGCTTCCTTGTACATCATCAACTCCCAGAGCTTACTCAAACTCATGTCCATCGAGTCAGTGATGTCATCCAACAATCTCATCCTCTGTCATCCCCTTCGTCTCTTGCCTTTAATCTTTCCCAGCATTAGGGTCTTTTCCAATGAGTCCATTCTTCACATTAGGTGGCCAAAGTATTGGAGTTTCAGCTTCAGCATCAGTCCTTCCAGTGAATATTCAGGACTGATTTCCTTTAGGATTGACTGGTTGGATCTCCTTGCACTCCAAGGAACTTTCTAGAGTCTTCTCCAACACCACAGTTCAAAAGCATCAATTCTTTGGCGCTCAGCCTTCTTTACAGTCCAACTCTCACATCCATACATGACCACAGGAAAAACTATAGCCTTGACTAGACGGACATTAGTCGGCAAAGTAATGTCTCTGCTTTTGAATGTGCTATCTAGGTTGGTCATAACTTTTCTTCCAAGGAGTAAGCGTCTTTTAATTTCATGGCTGCAGTCACCATCTGCAGTGATTTTGAGCCCCCAGAAATAAAGTCTGACACTGTTTCTACTGTTTCCCCATCTATTTCCCATGAAGTGATGGGGCCAGATGCCATGATCTTTGTTTTCTGAATGTTGAGCTTTAAGCGAACTTTTTCGCTTTCCTCTTTCACTTTCATCAAGAGGCTTTTTAGTTCCTCTTCACTTTCTGCCATAAGGGTGGTGTCATCCACATATCTGAGGTTATTGATATTTCTTCTAGCAATCTTGATTCCAGCTTCTGCTTCATCCAGCCTGGCATTTCTCACGTTGTACTCTGCATAAAAGTTAAATAAGCAGGGTGACAATATACAGCCTTGAGGTACTCCTTTCCCAATTTGGAAACCAGTCTTTTATTCCATGTCCAGTTCTTTTTGTTGTTGTTGTTTGTTTGTGTGCATTTTAATATAGCAAGTCAATTTATTTATTTATTTAATTTTATTTAATTTTTTTCCCNACTAAGGTCCGTCTAGTCAAGGCTATGGTTTTTCCTGTGGTCATGTATGGATGTGAGAGTTGGACTGTGAAGAAGGCTGAGCGCAGAAGAATTGATGCTTTTGAACTGTGGTGTTGGAGAAGACTCTTGAGAGTCCCTTGGACTGCAAGGAGATCCAACCAGTCCATTCTGAAGGAGATCAACCCTGGGATTTCTTTGGAAGGAATGATGCTAAAACTGAAGCTCCAGTACTTTGGGCACCTTATGCGAAGAGTTGACTCATTGGAAAAGACCCTGATGCTGGGAGGGATTGGGGGCAGGAGGAGAAGGGGACGACCGAGGATGAGATGGCTGGATGGCATCACAGACTCAATGGACGTGAGTCTGAGTGAACTCCGGGAGTTGGTGATGGACAGGGAGGCCTGGCGTACTGCGATTCATGGGGTCGCAAAGAGTCGGACACGACTACGCGACTGAACTGAACTGAACTGAACTGTATTGGTGTTTTTCTTTCTGGCTTACTTCACTCTGTATAATCGGCTCCAGTTTCATCCACCCGATTAGAACTGATTCAAATGTATCCTTTTTAATGGCTGAGTAATACTCCATTGTGTATATGTACTACAGCTTTCTTATCCATTCATCTGCTGATGGACATCTAGGTTGCTTCCATGTCCTGGCTATTATAAACAGTGCTGCAATGAACATTGGGGTACACGTGTCTCTTTCAATTCTGGTTTCCTTGGTGTGTATGCCCAGCAGTGGGATTGCTGGGTCATAAGGCAGTTCTATTTCCAATTTTTTAAGGAAGGTCCACACTGTTCTCCATAGTGGCTGTACTAGTTTGCATTCCCACCAACAGTGTAAGAGCGTTTTTCCTTTTCTCCACACCTCCATGTCCAGTTCTAGCTGTTGCTTCTTGACCTGCATACAGATGTCTCAGGAGGCAGGTCAGACGGCCTGGTATTTCCACCTTTGAAGAATTTTCCACACTTTGTTGTGATCCACACAGTCAATGGCAAAGTCGATAAAGCAGAAGTAGATGTTTCTCTGAAACACCCTTGCTTTTTCCATGATCCAGCGGATGTTGGCAATTCGATCTCTGGTTCCTTTGCCTTTTCTAAATCCATTTTGTATATCTGGAATTTCACAGGTCATGTACTGTTGAAGGCTGGCTTGAAGAATTTTGAGCATTACTTTGCTAGCGTGTGAGATGAGTGCAATTGTGTGTGTTTTACCTTCATTTGAGTTTGGAATGAAAACTGATCTTTTCCAATCCTGTGGCCACTGCATAATTTTCCAAATTTGCTGGCATATTGAGTGCAGCACTTTCACAGTATCATCTTTTAGGGTTTAAAATAGCTCAACTGGAATCCCATCACCTCCACTAGCTTTGTTCACAGTGACGCTTTCTAAGACCCACTTGACTTCACATTCCAGGATGCCTGGCTCTATGTGAGTGATCACACCATCATGGTTCTCTGGGTCGTGAAGATTTTTTTTTTGTACAGTTCTTCTGTGTATTCTTGCCACCTCTTCTTAAAATATTCTGCTTCTGTTAGGTCTCTACAATTTCTGTCCTTTATTGTGCCCATCTTTACATGAAAATTCCCTTGGTATCTCTAATTTTCTTGAAGAGATCTCTAGTCTTTCCCATTCTATTGTTTTCCTCTATTTCTTTGCATTGATTGCTGAGGAAGGCTTTCTTTTCTCTCCTTGCTATTTGGAACTCTGCATTCAAATGGATATATCTTTCCTTTCCTTCTTTGCCTTTATGAATCTCACCTTTTTTAAAATGCATTATATAAATCAGAGATACTGCACAGTGTCAATTTCCAACTCAGTAGAGTCATATCCCATGACACTTGGACATGTAATTAACCCTTATTTATCTCTCACTGAAACAAAAGCTGTTTCCATTTGCTCAGTCATGAAACAAAGGTCTTTTTAAAGAGATGTATCTAAAGTCTATTTGAAATAACATTTTCTATAAGTAAAAACATACTAGAAATAATTTCTTAGTGTGCAGTGAGAATTAGTGGAAAAAAACAGCAAAATTTTATAGCTTAGTTTGTCGTGATATACCAATGTTAACTTCCCTGATAGCTCAGTTGATAAAGAATCCACCTGCAATGCAAAAGACCCCAGTTCAATCCCTGGGTCGAGAAGATCCCCTGGAGAAGGGATAGGCTTCCCAGTCCAGTATTCTTGGGCTTCCCTTGTGGCTCAGCTGGTAAAGAATCCACCTGCAATGAGGAAGACCTGGGTTTGATCCCCTGGAGAAGGGAAAAGCTACCCACTCCAGTATTCTGGCCTGGAGAATTTCATGGACTGTATAGCCCATGGGGTTGCAAAGAGTCAGACACGACTGAGCAACTTGCACTTGCACTAATGTTAACTTTCTAGTTTTTTATAAATGTATCATAGTTATATAAGGTACTTACATTCAGGATAATTGGATGAAAGCTATACAGGGGACAGTGGACTATCTTTACAACTTTTCTGTAAATTTAAAGTTATTCATAAAAAAGAGAAAAAAAAGAACAGTCATATTTTGTCCCCAGCCCATGGTACCTGATATAGGTACTTAATAAAGATTTGGAGAATAGATAGACGTACCCTTGGTCCCACTTCTTTATATATACTCTTCTCTTTCCTCTCTTTTTAAGAGGTTCTCCCTTCCTATACCCCTAATTAGTTTTTAGCAGCAAACAGAAAGGCGGTCATGGGACTCCCAGTAGCACTCAAACTAAGGATGTCTCAACATGACACTCTTCTCTGCCAAAGTTTGGTATATTAGAAATAGCATGTGCTATTAGAACCACACATACATGGGTCCATATTTCAGATGAATCTTTAAAAAAATTTTTATTGGAGTATGCTGCTGCTGCTAAGTCACTTCAGTCGAGTCTGACTCTGTGCGACCCCATAGATGGCAGTCCACCAGGCTCCCCTGTCCCTGGGATTCTCCAGGCAAGAACACTGGAGTGGGTTGCCATTTCTTTCTCCAATGCGTGAAAGTGAAAAGTGAAAGTGAAGTCATTCAGTCGTGTCTGACTCTTCGCGACCCTATGAATCGCAGCACGCCAGGCCTCCCTGTCCATCACCAACTCTCAGAGTTCACTCAAACTCATGTCCATCGAGTCAGTGATGCCATCCAGCCATCTCATCCTCGGTCGTCCCCTTCTCCTCCTGCCCCCATTCCCTCCCAGCATCAGAGTCTTTTCCAATGAGTCAACTCTTTGCATGAGGTGGCCAAAGTACTGGAGTTTCAGTTTTAGCATCATTCCTTCCAAAGAAATCCCAGGGTTGATCCCCTTCAGAATGGACTGGTTGAATCTCCTTGCAATCCAAGGGACTCTCGAGAGTCTTCTCCAACACCAGAGTTCAAAGGCATCAATTCTTCGGCGCTCAGCCTTCTTCACAGTCCAACTCTCACATCCATACATGACCACAGGAAAAACCATAGCCTTGACTAGACGGACCTTTGTTGGCAAAGCAATGTCTCTGCTTTTCAATATACTATCTAGGTTGGTCATAACTTTCCTTCCAAGGAGTAAGTGTCTTTTAATTTCATGGCTGCAGTCACCATCTGCAGTGATTTTGGAGCCCCCAAAATTAAAGTTTGACACTGTTTCTACTGTTTCTCCATTTATTTCCTGTGAAGTGATGGGACCAGATGCTATGATCTTCATTTTCTGAATGTATAGTTGCTTTTAAATGTTGTGTTGGTTTCTACCATACAGCATAGTGAATCAGTTATACGTATACACATAGCCACTGCTTTTTAGATATCCGTCAGATTAACCTTTTTTTTGATCATGAGAAGGCATTTAAGTTCTCTGACTTTCAGTTGCATGCCCTTTAAAGATAGGAATTATATTTATTTTGTAGATCTGATGTGAAAATCAAGCAAGATACAAATTGATTGGCAAATAGTAGATATGTAATGTTAGTTGCCTTTCTTTTGGGTTTTATGTTGATTCCAACGAGATGACTTTATTCTTGAGAAGAAAGAATTGTTGTTCATGATGAGGCTAGAACAACGACAACATGGATCTTTGGGAAACAACTGGACTCCCTGTCAGAGTATAAGAGATGGAATGTCAGTCTCCCAGCATACCCAGGACAGATTAGCCAAATGAGGCAAAATGAGAATGGGCTGCTGTTTGCCTGCATTGTGCTGTCCTGATTCTGTTAGTCCATCATTATTTCATTCATGAATCCAACACTGTATACTTGGGTGCCAGGGTGTAGGTGCTGGGACTTAGTGGTGAACAAACTTGGCCACTGTCCTCCCAGAGCTTTCAATGTAGTTTATGGAGGGTGGTGACGGAGAGACCGGCACAGATCATAGTAGCCTAAATGTCCTAAGAGCCAGGAACACAAAGTATGGGCTGTGAGAAGGAATATCAGGGGAGTCTAGCATGTTTTGGGGGATGGGAGGATTTCCTTAAGGAAGTGACACTGAAACTGAGATATAAAAGACAAATGGGAGTTAGCTAAATGTTAATGGATGGATTCTAGATATAGAGAAGATAATTTTATCCATTAAATACACTGGATGTCTTAGGATCATATGGCTTAATTCTTTTACAAAACCCTGGTTGAGAAAGGCTGCTTTAATGCAAAATAAATGGCACACTAATGATTTACCATAATTTAACCTAACAGTAGTTACTGGCCAGCATTTTGACCTCAGCTTTATTATTAGCTGTCCTTATATCATTAGACAACTCAAGCTAACCACTTTTAACCTATTTCTGCAAGTGAAATATCAGTGAAATTAACAAGTGGCCATTAATAAATTTTCTAACTATGATCATTTATTAATGGGAGAATTAATGGTACTTGTCTCGCAGTGGTATGAGTTACAAGTGAAATAATGAGCAATTGTGTTTAACAAGGAGCATTTCACATAGTAAGAGTCAAATAACTATGTTTTCTTGTTGTCTGTTATTTATATTATAGTTCTGCAAAAGATACTTGATATCTCAAATATGCCCAGGAGTGAATATTACATACTAAAACTGGAAAGTTCTCCTAAGAAGCAGCAGCGGTAACTTTTTTTTTCCCCCAAGGTAATATACCTACGTGTTCTTGTTTCTATACTTGCTGTCAGTCAAGGCTAGAAATTAGAGACTCCAAGGCAGTAACAGACTTCCTTATCAGGTTCAAAATTCTCAAAATGGATTAAAATTACTCTTTCCTCACTTATGTATTATAGACTCAAAGGGCTTTGTTCTTCAGAATAAGCACTTCCACTGTTGATGTTTTGCATCTTTTTTTTTTTTCTTTTCATGGTAGAAAATATATTTTTACCCCTAAGTGAGGCCTGTTTTTAGTAAAAGAAAAGAGCTCATGTTTTGTCCTTGATGTTTGTCTGGGATCTCACAGCTGCATAGAAGACAGCTTACTTCAAAGCACATCATCAGAGCTTTGAAAATTAAGTAGAAAATATTAAGTAAATTTAAGCTTCTTTCTTTTATGTTTGTTCACTCTGTTTTGAATCTTTGGATGGTGTATTAGTAAGAGTTCTCCAGGGAAACAATCTATTGGCCGTGTATATGTATAGAAAGAGATTAGTTGTAAGAAACTGGCTCATGTGAATACGGTAAGTCCACAACTGTACCATGGGCCAGAAGGAATGAAATTCAGCAGAGCCAGTGGCGCAGGTGAAGTCTGAAGTCAGCTGGAGAATTCTCTCTTGCTCAGGGAGGCCAGTCTTTCCCTCTATTCAGGCCTTCAACCAAATGGATGAGACTCATTTACATTTAAGAAGGCAATGTGCTTGCTCAAAGTTTAATCTCATCCAAAACCACCCTTGAAATTGACACACAAAATTAACCATCACAGATAGTGTGCACAAATAGTATGTAATAGGAAATACAATTTGCCATATTCATTTCAAAAGAATATGCAGCACAACATTTTGAAATGTAAAGCTTGACATTTCTTAATCCTTATCCTATTCTTGTTGCATGGTGAAGATGCAATCACATGCATCTTCGAGGATCCTTAGATATAGATGAGCATTTTAAGTTAAATTAAGTAAGACTGCCAAGAGAGTAAACATAAATATAGAGAAAAGAACAGATCTGAGACTTGAGCTCCAAACCTTTTCAACTTAATTTAGAGGTTAAAGAATTCCAACTGAGATAACAAAAACGGCAACAAATGAGGAAGTAGGATAAAATAAGACTGTTGTGACCTGGTTGCCAAATAGTTTGAAGAAAGAATGATCAATGGGTGAAATGCTACAAGACAAAAAATAGAGACTGAGTAATAGTCATTGGATTTAAAAATGAGAACATAACATATAGCCTTACAAGTGCAGTTTCTGTGAGGGGTAAAAATGAGAGAATTCTGCAGTCATCCAATTTTGGGACAGTTGGTCTCCCTATCCTTGTTTGCTTTTCTCAAATTTATTTTTGACCATTTGGCATATAAGAAGCTCCTCTCAGATATGTTTAGAAACACTGCATACCACATCTCTTATTCAAGAGTCATGAAGCAAATGAGTATATTTAAATGACCTAAGAAATCCCAAAATAAATCCATTTACCTCCATGTCACTTAGAAAACTTATTTCCTGTAAACCTTGTATGTGTGTGTATTCAATCCATGATTTCTGACTTATGAATATGAGCTGAGAGTCAAAAGCATAGTCATCTTTGGAGTAAAATGTCAATATTAGATCCAAAGAATGTATGAATTCATGCAATTAGAAAGAATAGATAGGTGCAGACTTTATCATATAGGTGCATGGCAACATCCTTTGTATCATAGAAAAAGCAAGGGAATTCCAGAAAAACATCTACTTCTGCTTCAAATGCTTTATAAAATAATATCCAATACAATATTATCGTATATATTTTTCTACATATATAGACTATAACTTTTGAAGAAAATTTAGGTTCACAGCAAAACTGAGCAGAAAGTATAGAGAATTCCCACATATTCCTTCCCTTTTCCCCTACACAGCCTCCTGCACCAGAGTTGCCCATTAGTTGCAATCAGTAAACCAACACTGATTCATCATTATCACCCAAAGTACATAGTTTACATTATGGTTCACATTTAGTGTGGGACACTGTGGATTTGGTCAAATTCTATGGGTTTGGACAAGTGTACAGTGACATAATTCTACCAGTATGGTATCATACAGAATAGTCTCACTGCCCTAATGCCACTGTTGTCCACGCTCTACCTATTTATCCTTCCCCTCATCCCTTAAAAGTTCTGATGGTCACTGGTCTTTTACTGTTTCCTAGTCCTGCTTTTTTCAGAATGTCATAGTTGGAATCATGCAGTATGTAGCCTTTTAAAATTGGCTTCTGTCAGTTAGTGATATTCATTTAAGTTTCCTCCATGTGTTTTCATAGCTTGATAGCTCATTTCTTTTAGTGTGGATGCACCACAGTTTAATTAAGCATTTGCCTACTGAAGAGTATCTTGGTTGCTTCCAGTTTTTAGAATTATGAACACAGCTGCTATGAATATGTGCAAGTTTTTGTGTGGACATGTTTTAACTCATTTGAGTAAATAACAATAAATGTGATTGTTTGGTCTTGTGGGTAAGATTATGTTACATTTGTAAGAAACTGTCACGTTGTCTTCCCAAGTGGCTCTGCCATTTTGCATTCTCACCAGCAATGAGTGAGAGTTCCTATTGCTTCACACCCTCCTCAGCATTTAGTGTTGTCAGTGTTTTGGATTTTAGCCATTCTAATATGTATGTGATGATATCCACTATCTTAATTTGCAATTATTTGATTAAATACAGTGTTGAGCATCTTTTTCATATGCTTATTTGCCATCTGTATATCATCTTTGGTAAGGTATTATCTCCTGTATCTTAAAAAATGAAAACTAAAAGTAACAGAAAAATACTGAAAAAAGTAATTTTGAAGATGAAGATGCTTGCTCATAAACTAAAGACTTAAAATCAATAAACAATTACCAAATGCTTATTTCTTATGACATTACATTTAGATTATGGGAGATAGCAAAATAATCAAACAGCTGTTGTGAATCTGCTGGAAATGGTAGTGAATGGAATATTCATTGCTTTGTAAATGAACCAAAGTAGAACTCTACATAGCCTCCAGTTAGAAAACTGCATTATAGGTAAACCAATGCCAGTCAGTTTACTGAAACCATTCTATCTTATATTTTAGGCTATTAACTTCATTGAAGTAAATCAGTCAAAATTTTAAAAACTTAAAAAAAAAACACCCAAATCTAATGTGTCTCTCTAGGTTCTACAATACATTTTCCACTCAAATGTTATAATTGTCTCCACATTACAATGAGNGCCAGTCAGTTTACTGAAACCATTCTATCTTATATTTTAGGCTATTAACTTCATTGAAGTAAATCAGTCAAAATTTTAAAAACTTAAAAAAAAAACACCCAAATCTAATGTGTCTCTCTAGGTTCTACAATACATTTTCCACTCAAATGTTATGAATTGTCTCCACATTACAATGAGATTCAAAAGATGTAGTCAAGATATCTAATTTATTAACCAAGGCCTAAGAGAGAGGTTTTATGGAATCTGCGATGATTTTGGAAATAGCAGCTACCAATAACCTAGTCTTACCTAGTGTACAATTGGCCCTGGGGATGGTAGTGAAAGAGAAGAAACTGGAAAGGGAGAAATGAGGCCTTGAATTCCAAAATGAAATAAACATACACATATATAAAATAAAGGAAAATGAAATGGGACCTACTCACATAGAAAATATGAACCAGAAAAGTTGTGTCACTGAGGAATTAAAACATAGGATGAAAGCGTGTCATCCCTTTGTTTTCTCCTTATTCTCATCATGTTTGCTATTGTGATCATACAACCTTCAGACACTGTCTACACTTAATCATCTGTTTTATTTGGTGGTTTCCTGGCAGGCACAGTTGCAATAGTTTGCTTAAAGTTCCATATGGCTAGTGATTGGTTCAGAAAAGCCACAGGAGTCTTAGGGATGAGTCAAACAGAGTGTGAGATTGTAATATAAATTAGGTTTGTAAGTGGTTATCAGAAAGCCTGTGTATGATATGAGCCACCACTTAACATCAGTGCCCTGCTTCAGAAGAAATAATCTGACATCAACACTTTCTTCAAAGTAAGAAGTTATGGGGATACCATACTTCAGACTAAAAGATGCCAAACAGCTTTGATAATTGTTTTAACCATCGATATACTGTATGGAGTAATTATGCCATGCAGAGTAAATATGCATTTTAATACTTGAACTGAATTTTATATCTGAAGGTAGTTATTGATTGATGAGTGAAAGGGCATTTGTATGGTTCCATTTTCACTGTTCTATATTGTTCTCCTCTCTCTGAGGCTGCAGCATATTTTTTGTCATTCTTTGAATATGTGGCAGCTTCATGAAAACAATCTATTGAACGTCTGAATCGCATCTTGTCTTTGCTAGAGAATATGAGAAAAGGAGTAGATAGCTAAGAACCATTTGCAAGAGACATCCATTATATAAATTACGTTTTATAAAGTAATAAGCAGCTTGAGGGAAGAATAGCACATTTGTCAGCCTCCTTGGTTCTGCAGAATGCCAGTGGTATCCAGAATTGGTGCTGAGCAGGAAGATGAGGGGAGTGGGTGGAGGAAGAGAGAGATGGTTACTCTCCCTGAAGCCCTCAGGATACAGAAGAAGACTTTTGCTTGTGAGGACATCTTCCTCACTTAATTCTAGCCATTATTCTGGGAGACCACCTTCAAGGCTTCATTTTCTTGCTGTTGTTGTTCAGTTGCTTAGTTGTGTGCAACTATTTGTGACCGCATGGACTGCAGTACACCAGACTTCCCTGTCCTTCAGTATCTCCTGGAGTTTAGTCAAATCAATGTTAACTGAGTCAATGACACCATCCAACCACCCCATCCTCTGTCGTCCCCTTCTCCTCTGCCTTCAATCTTTCCCAGCATCAGGGTCTTTTCCAATGTTCATTTTCTTAGCTATTACTAGAATGTTCATTTTCTTAGCTATTACTAGAAATCACTTATCATTCATGTTGGTGTTGCTTGAGAAACGCTGGATTGGAAGAAACACAAGCTGGAATCAAGATTGCTGGGAGAAATATCAATAACCTCAGATATGCAGATGACACCACCCTTATGGCAGAAAGTGAAGAGGAGCNAACCATTTTGCTTTTTTACATTTCTTTTCCACGGGGATGGTCTTGATTCCTGTCTCCTGTACAATGTCATGAATCTCTGTCATCAGGCACTCTCTCTATCTGATCTAGTCCCTTAAAATATATTTCTCACTTCCACTGTATAATCATCAGGGATTTGATTTAGGTCATACCTGAATGGTCTAGTGGTTTTCCCTACTTTCTGCAATTTAAGTCTGAATTTGTCAATAAGAAGTTCATGATCTGAGCCACAGTCAGCTCCCAGTCTTGTTTTTGCTGACTGTATAGAGCTTCTCCATCTTTGGCTTGCAAAGAATATAATCAATCTGATTTTGGTGTTGACCATCTGGTGATGTCCATGTGTAGAATCTTCTCTTGTGTTGTTGGAAGAGGGTGTTTGCTATGACCAGTGCATTCTCTTGGCAAAACTCTATTAGCCTTTGCCCTGCTTCATTCCGTACTCCAAGGCCAAATTTGCCTGTTACTCCAAGTAACATGGTGTTCTCAAGGCAAGGACACTGAAGTGGTTTGCCATTCCCTTCTCCAGTGGACCACATTCCGTCAGACTGTAATATAATTAGCTTTAATCCTGAAGCAGTGAGGAGGAAAGTTTAGGGAATTGTTTATTCAACAAATATACATACAGTGGAAAAAAACGGTTTTGGAACCACTGCAAAAGATGTAGTATGTGCTCTGTAGCTAAGATTATTAAAGGTGTGGTCAGTATACTAACATTTTAATCAGATTTTTCTTGGGCATATAATACTGCTTGGCTGATTCCATGATTGTTGTGACAAAAGTCAGCCTCACTGGGCTACCTTAATTAAGAGACTTCTGGAATTAAATTCTATCACTTATATAACCATCACAGACATTTCACAGAAAATCTAATTTAGGGATTTGGAAAAAGAATCTGAAGGATGGTCAGAGTGTGCCTTTCATTTATCATTATAAGTCTTACCGTAGAAGAAGCTGCTAGTGAAAAAAGCTACATATCTCAGCCTGTTATACAGGACATTCAGAACCTGATCCTGACCTGCCTCTAAAGCCTTAATAAACCCTACTCAGTACACCCCAAGCATCTGTTTGCATTCCATGGCTGGTAAGAAAGGTAGCTCAGTTGATCCTTATTGACAAGTGATTTCAAACAGAGTTGAAATATAACTTTTTTTTTCCTTCCTTAGCAAACTCATATACAGACAAATGACATTAGATATTTACAATTGGAACACTCTGTTCCAAAGCATTAGTAAAAGTGAATTTTTTAAGTTTATAAAAATATGATCAAATATTTAAAGTGTGTTGGGATACTACATTTACTTCAAATACTTTTTTACAGCAGGAATTCTGATGTTTCTATGTCCAAGTCTGTGAACTAACAATTGATCTTCTGTGTGAAGAAGGTGTCTCACATTAAAGTACAAGTATGTTTACTAATTATCTGTGACTGTTTTCTGCTTAGATGGGGTCACTATTTGTGATTCAGCTGAACCATCCACTTAGCTTGGGTGATATCTTAGTTAAGGAGATTGATCTGTCAGGGTCAGAAAGGTCTAAACTTCCCAGCAATGATGTTTATATCAGCATATTTATCCATGATTTATATTTTAACATTTCTAAGTAGAAGGATAGATGCTGCAACTATATCTTGAATGAACGGAAATGCTGGTAATCCTTCAATGTATTCTCTCTATACAAGGAACTATCATTTATTAATACTTTGCTATAAAATTGTATCATACAATCCTCTCTCTAATTTCTATACTTTTATATATGCATAGATGAGTCACTAACAAAAATATACTTATTAGAAAATCTTCTCAGTGGAAATCAGCTTTTAAAATAACATTTTAAATGATACTAAATACTACTTTTCAAAACACTGACTCATGTGTTGCTGCTGAACCAACAAAGAGCCAGTAATAGCTTAATTCAAACCAGTGATAAAATATAATTCATAAAGATCAAAACCAAACTCTCTGAGTAGATTCCATCTGTGCCCCTCTTCAGTGTATTTCTATACTCCAGGGATAGGCATTTTTGGTGAAGCTTTGCATTAAAATTATTTCCAGTGATGATTTTTTACTGATCCTCTTTTGGGAATGAACTAAGAAAACATTCACTAACCTCCTTCTTTGCCATGAATTTTGTATTCTCAGAGGACTAGATGATAAATATTGACACAATTTTACAGTACTCATGTACAAATCCATGTCTGCAACTGAGTTTTGCAATTAGGATTTTTCGTTGCTCTCGGAAATTGTTCATAATGTAATATTTATTACTGTAGAGTAAAATTAACAATATTTACTAATGTCAATCATACGTAATGTAAACCCTGTATAGACAATTAATACAATATTAACATTTCATAATCCCTTTTAAAATGCATCAGTTTAAGGAATTATTTTGAGGGCATAACTTTCAAACATTCCTTCCTGCCAATGGTGACTTGTGGAAGAATGTGACAAAATGAGTTTACACACATGAGCATCCTTCACTGCAGCACTGTTCACAGTAGTAAAGACATGGGAAGAACCTAAGTGTATGTTAACATATGAGTGGATAAAGAAAATATGATACATTTCACAAATCTATGTAGCTACACACACACCCACATACAGTACAATATTATCCAGTCTTAAAAAAGAAGGAAATCTTGCCATTTGTGATAACCTGCAGGGCATTATTTTTTGGGCTCATGGTGACTTCAGCTATGAAATTAAAAGACGCTTGCTCCTTGGAAGAAAAACTATGACCAGCCTGGACAGTGTGTTAAAAAGCAGAGACATTACATTACCAACAAAGGTCTGTCTAATCAAAGCTATAGTTTTTCCAGTAGTCATGGATGGATGTGAGAGTTGGACCATAAAGAAAAATGAGCGCTGAAGAATTGATGCTTCTGAACTGTGGTGTTGGAGAAGACTCTTGAAAGTCCCTTAGACTGCAAGGAGATCCAACCAGTCCATCCTAAAAGAAATCAGTCCTGAATATTCATTGGAAGGACTGATGTTGAAGCTGAAACTCCAATACTCTGGCCATCTGATGTGAAGAACTGACTCATTTGAAAAGACCCTGATGCTGGGAAAGATTGACGGTGGAAGGAGAAGGGGATGAGAGGATGAGATGGTTGGATGGCATCACAGACTCAATGGACATGAGTTTGGGTAAACTCCAGGAGTTGGTGATAGACAGGGTAGCCTGATGTGCTGCAGTCCATAGGGTTGCAAAGAGTCAGACATGACTGAGCAACTGAACTGAACTAACTGTGGGGCATTATACTAGATGACATAAGCAAGACAGAGAAAGACCAGTATGGTATGGTATCTCTTACTTTTGGAATCTGAAAGAAAAAAATGAAAGTCAGACTTTTAGAGTGAAATGTTGGCTGCCAAAGGCTAGAGGCTGGGGGAAACAGGAAGATGTTGGTTGAAGGATACAAATTTTCAGCTATGACATGAATAAATTCTAAAGATCCTACACAGCATAGTGACTATAGTTAATAATTCTGTATTGTTTACTTGCAATTTCCTAAGAGGTTAGATTCTAAGCATTTTCACACACACAAGAAAGACAATAATGTGAGGTGATGGATGTGTTAATGAATTTGATTGTGGAAATCCTTTCACAATGTATTTGTATGTTAAACCATCACATTGTACACTTGAAATATATAAATTTTATTTGTCAATTATACCCTAGTAAAACTGGGGAGAAAACACGAAGATCTTAAGCTGTATACAATGAATATTACTGTTTCTCTTCTGACCTTCTAGAAATATTGTTTAATGAATAAATTTTATTCTTTGGGAAAAGTCAGGGCACAGTGCCGAACACACCCTACGTCTAACTTCATTTTGCTCTTCTGTTTGATTCCTCTTGCATGCACCGCAATACATAGTGAAAATCGTTCAGTTTCATATCAAACATCGCAGTCTTCAATGTGTACTTTGATTATTTTGTCTTCAGAACACCAAGAATACCTTTAAAAACTTAAACAACACTTTAGAATGAGTTGACACTGCTGGAGACTTTTTTCTTTTACAACATCTCAATAGAGATGACATTTCGACATATAGTCCTCTCATTATACAGGAATTAAATAGTAAATAAAGATTACTGCTTTGATTTCTAGCAATATACACTTGGTGAATGGTGCAATTTATAATTTTAGGCAAATTTATGCCATTAGCAAGTTCAATTTTTTCCCCTTGTCCCAACAGTTAGCATTGAGATTATTCACAAATATTAATTTGTACCTTTTCGTATCTTGTAGAAACTTTGCTTTTAAGGTTCCTTTGATAAAATTACTGGGGAGGAAAATTGCCTCCTTTGTCAATTATTTTATCTGACATGGCAAGTGGCAAAGCAAAGACTCAAGAGAGAGCTCATGTGTCAGATTAGTTAATTGTGAGGGACCACAACAAATGCACTTCTAGGGCTCCAACTCTGAATACATCCCACAGGCTCATGTGCCTCTTGGCTGATATCTGAGCCTAGATCAAGAAGAATTCTCCCCAAATCCATGACAGCAATACTGGTTATATACTAAGCCAATACCCATTAAAATGCTGGTAAACAGTCCTACGGGGAACCCCAGCTGCGTGTGTTGCCTAATTCTACATTTCCAACAAATATAATAAAGCTTCCAAGAAACTTCAAGCCAAATTTCAAGCTCAGGCACAGGAAATATATTACTTCTACCTTCTATTCTTCCCTTCGTCTCAGTTTTCAGTCTTAATTGGAAATAGATAGTTTATAAGTAGAGTCATTAAATAAAAATATCTTCCTGCCAGATAGTGTGTTAGGATGCTGAACACAGAGCTCGGGGTTCTGTTTTTGCTTTTATAAATATTCCTACCAATCATCAGGAAAAGAATTTCTCCCCACAACCCTGGCCAGTTGTATGCATCTATGTGGTAGAAAATAGGTCTCATCCAACTGAAAAAGGAAACCACTTTGAAGTTTTAAAAAAATAGGAACTCACTCTGATGACCTAGAGCAGTAGGATGACCTAGGAGGGAAGCTTATGAAGGAGGGGACACACACACACACACACACACACACACACACACACACACACACACACCTGATGTGGGCTTCCCAGGTGGCTCAGTGATCAAAAAAAAAATCCACCTCCCAATGCAGGAGATGCAAGAGACATGGGTTCAATCCCTGAACTGGGAGGATCCCCTGGAGGAGGAAATAGCAACCCACTCCAGTATTTGTGTCTGGAAAATTCCATGTACTGAGGAGCCTGGTGGGCTACAGTCCTTGGGGTCGCAGAGTCAGACATGACCGACCAACTGAGCACAGCTGAATGCTGCCAGGAGCAGCAGCAGGGGTGGAGGGGGGTTGTCAGGGGCAAGCAGAGCACGCCTGTGGTGCCCTCTGAAAGCTTCTCCAGTCTGTGAAATGGTGAAAAGGTAAGCCATAGTGAGTCTCCCTGCAGGCTGGAAGATGGCAAGGCAGGTCGTGGGTAGAGTGAAGACAGGATGGTGGAAATCCTCTTCCCTGGGAACTAAACACTCACCCTGAATCTGCCTATTTGAATGACTAGTTATTTACTTGCTCAAATCTCTTATATGACAGTTGCAGACTCAAAGTTTGAAAGCGGCTGAAACTTTTTTGTAACACTAGAGTTGAAGGAAATTATTTCTTCATAAGTTAATCTTTTTTAAAGAAAACATGCTTTGAACCACAGCATTTCTGAGTCCATTAATAATGAACACTTCCACCAGCAGGTTCAGTAGAATTTTGATTCTCTATCAGACACAGCAGGTATCCAAGCAAAGGGAGAAGGAAGTGCTTCAGACTCCATTCCCCAAAGTGAATAAAGCTGGTGCCCCCAGATTGGAGGCACTGCCTAAAGTTTTCCTTTCCTTCAGATGCCAACGTAACTTGTAATGAAGCAGAATACTGGCGATGCATCCCAGTTTATTTTCTAAAGAAAGTAACTTGTATCCTTTGAATAAGTCTAAACAATTATAAACAGATGACATTTAAAAGGTCCATTCACCAGTCAACTAAAATGCAGACTACTTTTCCCCTTTGGGTATTAAATATGCTGTAAGTAGACTTGTTTCCCAAACCAGTCCACAAAGCCTAATCCCAGCTTTGTTACCGCGGGGGAATGCATTTGTAAGTTGATATTAGGGCTTTCCAGTGAGTCAGCTCTTCTGATCAGGCAGTAGGAAAAGGAGCGAGAGAGGATGTGAGATGGTTGGATGGCATTACCAATTCACGAACGTGAGTCTGAGCAAAACTCCCAAAGACAGTGAAGGACAAGGAAGTCTGGCATGCTGCAGTCTATGCAGTTGCAAAGAGTTGGATGTGATTTAGTGACTGGACACAACAACATTAGGACTTCAAGAAAACATTCCCCATTGGGAATGGCCCTCCAAATAGCAAACTGTGGCAGAAGGGTAAGGGCGGACTTTCTAGGAAACATCTAATCTTATTAGTTCCCTGTGCATCTATGTCTATATAAGAAAATAGATACCCAAAGCCATCTGTTCTGAACTGGAGAATGGAATTTTCACTGTGGAAATCATCAGGATGGAGTGTGTGTGTGTTAGTCGCTCAGTCATGTCTGACTCTTTGTGACCCCATGGACTATAGCCCTCCAGGCTCCTCTGTCCATGGGATTCTCCAGGCAAGAATACCAGAGTGGATAGCCATTCCCTTCTCCAGGGGATTTTCCTGACCCAGGGATCAAACCTAGGTCTCCCGCATTGCAGGATTTTTTTTTTAGCATTTAAACAACCAGGGGTATTGAAGAGAAATTTTTACTTTTAGAAAATAGATAAATACCATAGAATTATTCCTTTTATTTGTGGGTATTGAAATATAATTATTATACAGTTATAAGCGACTTTTACAGAACAAAGGGAAAAAACTGCCTAGAGCAACATGAATTAACTCTTATTTTACTATGTTACTAATGGACTTCCCTTACTCATCAAACCAATTTGATAGGAGACATTTTATAATAATTGCACTTTTATGCAAACTTTAAATGGTACCCTTAAAAAATCTTTCCCTCAATTTTAATTAATCTTGAATATTTAATTCACTTTTGCATAACTTAAGCAAAGGCTTATCTTTTTTCTTGCCTAGGGCTCCTTGAACTTTAATTAGTATGCATCGTATCTTAAAATTTTGGTGTTGCTTTTAAGGAGCAATAATTTTGATCCATTTAAACTCACCATCATCAGATACAGGTTCCATATAATAATAATTACATTGCAAAAGGAAAGAATAAAAGTGAGAAAAATGAGGGAAGTTTTTCAAAATTCAACTTACTTGTAAGTGTTCTGTAAAAAGCAACAGATGAGCTATAGTATTTCTAAGCATTTCCATAGTGTTTCTGTGATGTGTATGTGTTAATTGCTCAGTCTCCAACTCTTTTGTGACCTCATGGACTGCAGCCTGGCAGGTTCCTCTGTCTATGGAATTTTCCAGGCAAGAATACTGGAGTGGGTTGCTATTTCCTCCTCTGTTTCTGTGATACATATCTGCAATTCAGATGTTACAGAAAAAAGAAAAAAAGCAAGGGCTCTAAATAATACAGAGAATGAAACTGTATCTTTTACAGATGCCCCAAGACCTGTCCTACTTGTACTCTCACGGGTGGAAAACCAGCACAGGTCTTCTGAGGGGACTGAACCCTCCCATTCAGCCTTCACGACAGGTTCCTGCTGGGCACTGTCTTAGGAACAGCCAAACCACAGATTTATAACAATTATAATGAGAGCCTTGTCAAAACGATGAATTGACCCACCGAATTTCCTTTCTAGGATTTGAAGAACTGTAAAAATAATTGGCCAGCTAGCAATGGTAGTTGAAACAAAGCTTATAATAGAGTTGTAGGGCCAAATATGGGGCTCTGTGAACACTGCGGTTGTGTTAGTTTGAGTGGTTTCAGTTGTAAATAACAGAAAACAGCACTGAATCTGCCTTCACAAAAAAGGAAATCAGTGGGTCCAACTAAATGAAAAGTACGGAGTTAGGTACGGGCATGATCAAGAGGCTTCAGAAAGTTAGCAAGACCTCGCTTGCTGGTCCTTCCAAGTGCTCTCTCTCCACCTTGGCTTTCACCTAAGGCTGCCCCATCCATCATCTCAGAAGTTTTCCTGGATTGCTGGCCTGGATTATGTGTATTTCTGTAAAATAATCTCAGCAGCCATGGGTTGAAATATTGACTGTACATGGAGACAGATGAGCTTGCTTGAACCCAAACAGAAACCAAATTCTGTTGAAAAGGGATGGAGTGGGGTTTGCCCACAAGAAATTGGTTGCTGACAAAGCAAGCAGTGTATATCCATCACAGAATTTATGAGATTATAAGAACTGTAAGCAGAGCAATCAAGTTGGTTAGGGGATTAAAAGGGAAAAAAAATGAGTGCTCAAATATGTGACAGCAAAGCATTTTGGTTGATTGAGTTGTGTCTTTTAAAGTGCCTTGAATCAAGAACTCCCTCTGGACCCAGCCTCAGAGAGATCCACCTGTTAGGCAAGGTGACCATGCTTCTCAGCTTGTTCAGCAGAGGACCAGTTCATCCCTGTTATACTCCTTTCATTCTCAAAAACGACCCTGTTTTCTGGTAAATTATATGGTCATCCTACTGTGAGGGCACCTACTTTGGAATTTCCACACATTTTCCCTCCTGTTTTCATGTACAGCTTTATAATATGTTGGGTTTACATGGGTTTGTTTGAGGCTGCCTTTGTAGAAGGCATTTCTATCAGGAGGAAATTCCAAGATAAGCGGGAGGCCAGGCACACATTCTACTAAGGAGGACTAAGGTGAGAGAGTAAGGGTGAAGGTTCTGCAAGAAATGTCAGCACAGCCGATTGGATGCTCCCACCCAAAACGAAGGGCTTCCCTGGTAGCTCAGCGGTAAAAGAATCTGTCCACAATGCAGGAGATATGGGTCTGCAAGTTCAATCCCGGGGTTGAGAAGATCCCCTGGAGAAGGAAATGGCAACCAACTACACTATTCTTGCTTGGGAAATTCCACAAACAGAGGAGCCTGGCTGGCTACAGTCCATATGGTTGTAAAGAGTCAGACACGACTTAGCAACTAAACCACCATCTGAAACAAACTTTGAGGGGTGGGGCAGGCAATGCATAGGGTCAGAGAGGATATCTAGGGCCTGAGTGGTCTGAAACATTATGTTCTGGTGAGTGGTAACTGACCTTGGTTTTTCTTTACCCATCTTGGTTTTGCCTTTCATCAGTTCTGAGCTAGAGAATGACATTTCTTAAATTCACAAGAGTTTTACTTTATGTATTTGCTTGTTTATTTTTGCTAGTTTATTGATAACCAAGAAGTTGAACTGTAGAGTCCCTTGCTATGAATAGGCCAAATTAATACACAGTTGCTAAGAGAAAATCTAGGAATGAGTCAGTCAATAAGTCTGGAGAAACTACCATAAATTTAATTATTGTGTTATAGTATTAATATATTGTTTGTATCCTTTTTGTACATAGATACAAAGAGTGATTTATTAAAAAAAAAAAACTTTGTTTTCCTTTTGAATAGTAATGTAAGTCAAGGAACTCTAAAGAGAACAGGTGGTACAGATGAGAAGCAGAAGAACTTAACGTTGTGAGAGAATGACCATTGTTTCTTGTGTTGCTCCAAGCCCCGTGCCATGCTGTCTTATGTGGTAACATTTCTATATCATCTGCTTTATTTTTCCTGGAAAGAAAACAGGCTTCTATCTTTTATAAGCCACAACACCTCAAGGGCCCACATCGCCACCCTTCCCTCTCACCACCTGAACCGTGTTTTCTACACCTTCGGAGCCAAGGTGCAGAGGCTGGGTCTTGGCTAGGCTCCAGGTGTGGCCCACGGGCCGGAAGCATTGGCATTATCTTAGAACATGTCAGAGATGCAGAAACTCTGTACCCACCACAGACTCACTGAAAATAATTCCTCTTCTCACCAGATCCCAAGTGACTCACAGGCATGTACAAGACTGAAAAGTCCTGGACTAAAACATTCTCTCTCCAAAAAAAAATTTTTTTTTGTCATACTCATCTCTGTACCCCAGGTCCACCTGCTCATCTCTACCTTGTATCTCCATCCAACTCCTCTATCATCCTCTCCTGGTATTGAAAGTGCTCCTTCTTGGCACAGATATTCACCCTGTAAATAACTTCTGGACTTCAATTTTTATACTGATCCATACCCTCTGTGCTAGTGTTCCGACCTACCCTTTCAGGGGTTCTTTATAAAGTCCTCCTTTAGGGAAATGTTGCTGTATTTAAACAAACTCCTTTTCACCTTGAACATTTTTCTCCATCACTTCTGTACATTTGTGACTACAGAATCTAGTTTCTCCATGCAGAAAGCACTCTAGAGTAAACTTGACAACAGAAGCAAGCCATTTTCCTATTCTACTCAACTCATGATTAAAGAGAAGAGTTTATAACATTCCATAATTCTAAACCATTATTTTAAAAGATTTGCAGTAAACTCTTTTCTGATGTACCCACTTCTAGGATTTTCTGACCACTGACTCAGAGAGGATGGGTGGGGAAAAAAGAAGCAGAAGAGTTTTAAGAATGAATGAGTTGAAGTGGGATTTGCTTCAAAAGGGTAAAATCTGATGATTCAGTTCCTCTGGGAAATATATACAGTTAAAAACAAGCCATGAGTATACTCCGAAAAGTTAATGTTCTTTCTGGCCTGTGGACTACAGTACACATTCCAACAATTTTTTTTTCAGACATTTTGAGAACTTGGGGCACCTTCCTATTTCAGCCATGATACACGCCTTAGTTCAGGTTGTCTATTTTCCCAAGGCAGTCTTGTTCTTATCATCTCATGCTGGCTTTTACTGACCTTCAAGGACCAGTTTTAATTCTGTATCTTCTCGATATATTGCTTAACTCCAAAAATTTTTCCTCTCCTTCTTCACACTTCTGTCGCCTTTGTGTGTGTGTGGGCTACTACTGCATTCATTCGTTCATTACACAAAACCATGTATTTAGAGCAGATTGCATGTCAGGCACTTCGTTAGGCACTGCAGTCAGAGTGGGGAGCAAGCTCAGATCTGTGTCCCATTCTTACGAAGCTTAAAGTCTATGAGAGAAGACATACATTAAACACAGTCTTGAATGGGTGATTATAAAGAAATTTAAAAGAACCTGGCCCAGTTGTGGAAGATCTGGGATGACTCTGAGGGAGTTATCTTTGAATTTGCTCTGGGGATGGAACACAAAGCAGGAAAGGGCCACTGAGAGCTCACTCCAGGCATGGACCATAGGCAATATAGCAGAGGGTATGGAAAATGATGTAGGATGGAGCTGGAGAGAGAAGCAAGGGCCAGGCAGGAAGAACCTTACACACCACTTGAAAGGATCTAGGACTTCTTCCTAAGGACAATAAGAAGTTACTGAGGAATATCAAGTAGGAAAAGCATAAAAATGAGAAGATATAACCACCCCTGTCATTTTGCTATAAAATTGTTGAAGACAAATATCTGTACATAAAATTCTTGAAGTATCTTATTCTGCCCTGAATGCCCTAAAATGCCTATTTACCAAAGATTGAAGTTTGGTAAACACATTCATTTTTGAACAGTTAGAGGAAAATATAAAACATATAGCCTGAGTAAATTATACAAATGCTTCATTATATTTTTTTCCAGAAGCATAATTTTTAATTATGAAGACTTTTTAAGATATCAACTGGGCTATCAACTTCTACTTGTCTCTCTCATTACACCTTTTCTTTGTCCATCTCAGTAATAAACTCCCAAGTCTTAGCAAGAACATTACTACTTAGGATAGGACAGTACTTCTCAGTCTATCTTCCAACTCACTGTTCAGTTCAGTGCTCAGTTGTGTCTGACTTTTTGCGACCCCATGAACTGCAGCATGCCAGGCCTCCCTGTCCATCATCAACTCCTGGAGTTCACCCAGCCTCACGTCCATCAAGTCAGTGATGCCATCCAGCCATCTCATCCTCTGTCATCCTCTTCTCCTCCTGCCCCCAATCCCTCCCAGCATCAGAGTCTTTTCCAATGAGTCAACTCTTCGCATGAGGTGGCCAAAGTACTGGAGTCCAACTCACTGTCAGTTCCGTTCCGTTCAGTCGCTCAGTTGTGTCCGACTCTTTGCGACCCCATGAATCGCAGCACACCAGGCCTCCCTGTCCATCACCAACTCCTGGAGTTCACTCAAACCCATGTCCATTGAGTCTGTGATGCCATCCAGCCATCTTATCCTCGGTCATCCCCTTCTCCTCCTGCCCCCAATCCCTCCCAGCATCAGAGTCTTTTCCACTGAGTCAACTCTTTGGAAGAGTTGCGAATAAATCTGGCCAATGAGATGAAAGGGTTGCATAAAACATCTAAGAATACTCATTAAATGGGGAAATGGGCCCTCCTACTTTCTTCAGGAGAAAGCAGATGAAATGCCTAGAGTTGCAGCAATCATTTTGTGACTGGAAGAATGGAAAGCATGAGCAAAGGAAATTAAAGCAGAATGGTAGACTGGATCTCTGGTTGCTTTCAGGATTTATCATACAAGTTTAAATTATCTACTTCAGAAAATTCACATGTGAAATTAAAAATCTCAGATTGTTCTTAAAAACTGTAATTGATACAATCTAGCAAATCCATTTCTGAGTATTTTAAAAATTTTGTTTTTTTTTGCTGCTGCTGCTAAGTCGCTTCAGTTGTGTCCGACTCTGTGTGACCCCAGAGATGGCAGCCCACCAGGCTTCCCCGTCCCTGGGATTTTCCAGGCAAGAACACTGGAGTGGGTTGCCATGTCCTTCTCCAATGCATGAAAGTGAAAAGTGAAAGTGAAGTCGCTCAGTCGTGTCCAACTCTTCGTGACCCCATGGACTGCACCTACCAGGCTCCTCAGTCCATGGGATTTTCCAGGCAAGAACACTGGAGTGGGGTGCCACTGCCTGAAAGATAATTGCTTTCTAGAATTTTACTGTTTTCTATCAAACCTCAAAGTGAATCAGCCATAGGTATATACATATATCCCCTCCCTTTTGAACCTCGCCCCCATCTCCCTCCCCATCCCACCCCTTCTAGGTTGGTACAGTTCCCCTGCTTGAGTTTCCTGAGCCACACAGCAAATTTGCGTTGGCTATCTGTTTTACATTTGGCAATGTAAGTTTCCAGGTTACGCTTTCCATACATCTCGCCCTCACTTCTGGGTATTTATCTGAAGAAAATATTAACTCAAAAACATATCTTGACCCCTATGTCCATTGCATTATTTATAATAGCCAAGACATGAGAACAACCTAAGTCCATCAAGGAATGAATGGATAAAGAAAATGTGTGGTATTTATACACACCATGGAATATAATTTATCCATTAAAAAAACGAACAAAATCTTACCATTTTCAACAACATGGACTGACCTTGAGGACATTATGCTAAGTGAAATAAGTCAGAGAGAGAAAGACAAATATCATATAATCTCACTTATATGTGAAATCTTAAAACAAACACAAAGGCCAAGAGCTCATGGATACACAGAATGAGTTGGTGGTTGCCAGAAGGGGTCAGTGGGGAAAGGGCTGAATGAGTAAAGGGGTGAAAATGCACAAACTTCCAGTTGTCAAATAAAGACATTGACATGTACCGCATGGCAACTATGGTTAATTACACTGTATTGCATAATTGAAAGTTAATAGGAGAGTAGATCTTAAAAGTTTTATAAGAAAAAAAAAACTTCTGTAACTATGTATGGTGAGGAATGTTAACTAGACTTATTGTGGTGGTGATTTCACAATATATTCAAATTTAGAATCATTGTATAGCATACTTATGACTAATACAATGTTGTATGTCTGTTATACCTCAATAGAAAAAGAAAGAAAGAAAGAAGGAAAGAAGAAACTGTAATTGGTCTTTGTTCCTATCACTTGAAAGCAATTTCTAATTGAGACCCAGGCTTTTACTTCAGGGATGTTGATCTGTACACATTTGTATGACTGATGCAAATTTTGGTGGGAGAAATTACTCTTTAAATTTTAACTTGTGCTCAACTGAAACACTCTCTACTTAATTTAGGTCTCATTTTTTTTTCATTGAATACTTTCATTATTTTTAATGAATAGGGAATTAATATTCCAGAAGAAAAGCAACACATCTGGCTTCTAAGTCTGTAAAGATATTCTCTGGAGATAGTATTGCAAGCAGATTTAGGGATTAAGAAAACCTCTAACTAATTAAAAGGGACTGAGAATTTCAGAATGATGCCAGTCACAGACCTTTTGGGAATCTCCATTGTCTCTGAAATAGAACAATTCTAAAGGGCAACTTACTGAGTCTTATCAGAAGTTGCATGGATTTTTTAACTCACCTTTGGACAAGACCAACACAGAAGCTGGAGTGCTTTATATATAGCTGCACAGTATCCAACAGGATCTATCTAGAGATTCCAGACCAGTACTATTCAATAGAAATATCCCAAGAGCCACATACTAGAGGTAATTTTTCATTTTATGACAACCACATTTTAAAAAGAGAAAAGAAAAAGGTGAAATTAATTTTAATAACATTATATTTCTTTCTTCATCTATACTAAGTATTCATGACCAAGTACATATTTTACACTTATGGCACATCTCAATTAGAGTATTTTTTGTATCTGGCAGGCACATTTGACCAGGGACTGCTATACTCAGCAGTACTTTGGCCACCTGATGTGAAGAGCCAACTCATTGGAAAAGACCTTGATGCTGGGAAAGATTGAGGGCAGGAGGAGAAGAGGGTAACAGAGGATGAGATGGTTGGATGGCATCACTGACTTAATGGACATGAGTTTGAGAAAACTTTGGGAGACAGTGGAGGACAAGAAAGCCTGGCATGCTGCAGTTCATGGGGTTGCAGAGTCAGACGCAACTTAGGGACTGAACGACAACAGTACAGCCCTTGAGCTCTTGAGCTCTCGAGCTCTCCTGTCTTTCTCTTTATTCCACAATGTCATTACCTGCATTTCTAACTCAGCTCTTTCTTTCCCATTTTAATTTTCTTCTACCTCTCTCCTATCTTCATATTTGGGGCTTCACTGGTGGCTCAGATGGTAATAACAAACAAACAAACAAACAAAAAACAACAAAAAAACCCACCTGCAATGCAGGAAACCTGGGTTAGATATCTGCCTTGGGAAGATCCCCAGGAGGAGGGCATGCAACCCACTCCCAGTATTCTTGCCTGGAGAATCTCCATGGACAGAGGAGCCTGGGGGGGGGCGGCTACAGAGCATGGGGTCGCAAAGACTCAGACACAACTGAGTGACTAAGCACAGCACAGCATTGTTCAACTGCTTCACAATTTTTCTAGATCCAAGTAAAACAGCATTGTAACTAATATGCAGCTGTTTCCCCTTATCCACAGGGGATATGTTCCAAGGTCCCCAGGGATGCCTGAAACTTTGGACAGGCATCCACTGGGGACCTTCAGGAAACCTGTAGGTACTATGTTTTTTTCAATACATACATACCTATGATGAATTTCAATTTATAAATTAGGCACAGTATGAAATCAACAATAATAAATAATAGAACAATTATAACAATATAATGTAATAAATACCATGTGAATGTGGCCTCTCTCTCTCTCAAAATGTCTTATTGTACAAATTTAACACCTTGTTCAACTTAACTAAATACCTGTGACACAGGGTGGCTAAAACTTCTGCACGTTTGACGTGTGACAGGGAAACTAGCACAGATTAGTTTTTCCTTCCCAGCTTCACAGAGGACTCATTCTCACCATAGACAGTGGCAACTTCAAAATACAGGGGTTTTTTTTTTTCATTCCCTATTAAGTGCAGAATGCTCACCTTTTCACTTAAAGGGAGCACTTCATAGCTTCTCTTTGGCATATCTGAACTGGTAGCATCACTACTCTTGGGCTTTGGGACCATTATTAAGTAAAATAAGGGTTCTTAAATACAAGCACTGCAGTATCTGACATGACAGCTGATCTGATCACACAGATGGCTACTAGGCGGCTAACAAGGAGGAGCACAGGACAGATAGAGGATTCACTGTCCAGAAAAGGACGGAGCAAGATGGCAGGAGAGCCCATCATGCTCCCAGAACTGTGCTGGTTTAAAACTTAACAAGTGTTTCTGAAATTTTTCATTTAATAGCCTCAGACTACAGTTTACCACAGAAAGAGAAACTTTCACGGATGAGAAGGGACCGCTGTGCTCACTAAGCAGTTAATTAACTTAATATTCATATCTGAATAACTGAATAACTTAAATATTCAGTTAAGCTGTTGACTAGGAACTAGTGGGGATAACATGTAATCTTCCATGAAAGCCTTCTCTCATTCTGAAATCAGTTTTTCTTTCCTGCAATACCTTCCTGACCTCCAGTGAGCTGGAGGTGAGCTCTCCTGGGTCCAACTACTCAATACTTTGGATTGACCCATTCCTGTCTTCTTCTATGGCTATGACCATAGCTGAGCCTCTCACCATCTCTGCTCAGACAAATGTCAGTAATGTAGAATTGACCTCCTTACAAATCCTTCAATGATGGCTTATCACCCAGAGGATAAATTATGATCTTTTCAGTATGCTTGCTTCCAGCTGATTCTCCCTAAATGTCTAGCCTCGGATCTCTACCCTGACTTTCTAGCTTCACACCAGTAGCTGTTAATCTCTGGAAGACTCTGCTACACACACCTGAGTTTCCTGCTGGTCCCCATGGCACTCACATCTGCATCCTTTGGCATCCGTTTTCTGTCTACCTTGGAAGGACTGATGTTGAGGCTGAAAATCCAATACTCTGGCCACCTGATGCAAAGACCTGACTCATTTGAAAAGACCCTTCTGCTGGAAAAGATTGAGGGCAGGAGGAGAAGGGGACGACAGAGGATGAGATGGTTGGATGGTATCACTGACTCAATGGACATGGGTTTGGATGGACTCCGGGAGCTGGTGATGGACAGGGAGGCTGGCATGCTGCGGTTCATGGGATTGCAAAGAGTTGGTCACGATTGAGTGACTGAACTGAATTGAAGGGAACATTTTATGCAAAGATGGGCACAATAAAGGACAGAAACAGCAAGGATCCAATAGAAGCAGGAGATTAAGAAGAGATGGCAAGAATACACAGAACTATACTGGGAGGGGTTGGGGGCAGGAGGAGAAGGGGACAACCGAGGATGAGATGGCTGGATGGCAACACGGACTTAATGGACGTGGGTCTGAGTGAACTCTGGGAGTTGGTGATGGACAGGGAGGCCTGGCGTGCTGCGATTCATGGGGTCGCAAAGAGTCGGACACGACTGAGTGACTGAACTGACTGAACTGATACAAAAAAGATCTTCATGGTCTGGATAACCATGATGGTGTGGTCACTCACCTAGAACCAGACGTCCTGGAGTGTGAAGTCAAGTGTATCTTAGGAAGCATTACTATAAAGAAAGCTAGTGGAGGTGGTAGAATTCCATCTATTTTAAATCCTAAAGGATGATGCTTTTAAAGTGCTGCACTCAACATGTCAGCAAATTTGGAAAACTCAGCAGTGGCCACAAGATTGGAAAAGGTCAGTTTTCATTCCAATCTCAAAGAAAGGCAATGCCAAAGAATGTTCAAATTATCATACTAAATTTTTTTTCAGAGGCCAAGATGGTTGGATGGCATCACTGACTCAATGGACATGAGTCTGAGCAAACTCTGGAAGATAGTGAAGGACAGTGAAGCCTGGTGTACTGCAGTTCACAGGGTTGCACAGAGTCAGACACAACTTGGTCAATGAACAGCAACTGCATACTTTAGTTTCGGCATTTCACAGTTTTTTCCCAATAATACTTTTTTTAATGTCTGTCTCTTTAATTAGCCAGTAAGGATGTTGTTTCATAACGTTACACCTTATTCAGCAAAGCTATCACTATCTACCCTTGGCACCTGGAAGGAAATCAGTGAATGACTGTGGAATGAATAGATAGGCGAATGAATGAATGACATATCTGTCACCTCTTCCTTGATTCCTGATACAAACTTTCTGCTCTATTCAGTCACTTTACTGTTTCAAACATGACACAGTCATCTGTTTCTCCACAATTCTGTTCATGCTTTTGCTTTGGCCTGGCCTGTTCTTTCTTATCTGTGGCTACAGTTTCTTTAAAGGTCAACATATTTCTGTGAAGCCTCCATCAGCCTCTTAGCCCACAGCAATTCTCCCTTCATTAATTTTCTATGAAAACTATTATCTGTAATGATTATGAAGCACGTGCTTCTTAATACAGCTTTTAAACTTCCTATGAATGTTTCCTATCTCCATGGCTGAATTAGAACATCTTCAGTGAGAAGAGACCCCATCCTGCATCTCTGGATTTCCTCATTGTGTACCTCAGCACCAGTGCTCTTACCTTCTCGGGAGATGAACAAATGTCTCTTGAGTTGATACAGTTGTCCCTCTGTATCCATGGATTCCACATTTGCAAGTTCAATCAACTTCAGATCAAAAATATTTAGAAAAAAATTCCAGAAATTTCCAAAAAAACACAAAACTACATAGCATTTATGTTGTATATACAATTGCTTACATAGAATTTACATTGTATTAGGTATTATATGTAATCTAAAGATAACGTAAAGTTTATCAGAGGATGGGAAGTGAGGTGAAGTGAAGTCACTCAGTCGTGTCCAACTCTTTGTGACCCCATGGATGGTAGTCTACCAGGCTCTGCCATCCATGGGATTTTCCAGGGAAGAATATTGGAGTGTACTGCCATTTCCTTCTCTAGTGGATTTTCCCAACCCAGGGATCGAACCCGGGTCTCCTGCATTGCAGACAGACACTTTACCGTCTGAGCCACTAGGGAAGCCCAAGGATGTGCACAGGTTATATACAAATACTATATCATTTCATATAAAAGACTTGAGCATCCACAGATTTTGGTATCCTGGGGTGGGGTCCTGGAACAAATCCCCAGCAGACACAGAGGGATGACTGTACAATAACCAACCATGTGAAAAGAATTTGTGTAGGGTCTTCCAACTAGCTTCAGAAATATCATTCTTTAAGATTTTAAATACTTTTTAAAAATTTACTAATTTTCAAAAGCTTGAAGTTTCAAGAAAAAATAATTTACTTTGAAGTCATGTCCATTTGCTCAAAGGGGTCTTCACTGAAGTGTGTCCATGAACATAACTGTCATGTTGATGAAGCCTTTCTGTGACTATGCCAAAAGATCAAAGATCATGAAACTGTTGGAACAGAAGTTTAACAGGCACCACTTGTTTAAGGTAAACTAAGTTAATCTTTTAATGTGGTACTGTACTTAAAGGGTCTCTCCTTATCACAACTGAAGATTCAATTCACTTCAGTTCAGTTCAGTTGCTCAGTTGTGTCTGACTGTTTGTGACCCCATGGACCGCAGCACGTCAGGCCGATCTGTCCATCACCAACTCCCAGAGTTTATTCAAACTCATGTCCATTTGAGTCAGTGATGCCACCCAACCATCTCATCCTCTGTTGTCCCATTCTCCTCCTGCCCTCAATCTTTACCAGCAGGGGTCTTTTTAAATGAGTCAGCTCTTCGCATCAGGTAGCCAAAGTATTGGAGTTTCAGCTTCAACATCAGTCCTTCCAATGAACACCCAGGACTGATCTCCTTTAGGATAGACTGGTTGGATCTCCTTGCAGTCCAAGGGACTCTCAAGAGTCTTCTCCAACACCACAGTTCAAAAGCATCAATTCTTTGGTGCTCAGCTTTCTTTAAGTCCAACTTACATCCATATATGATCACTGGAAAAACCATAGCCTTGACTAGACAGACTTTTGTTGGAAAAGTAATATCTCTGCTTTTGAAGATGCTATCTAGGTCATAACTTTTCTTCCAAGGAGTAAGCGTCTTTTAATTTCATGGCTGCAGTCACAATCTGCAGTGATTTTGGAGCCCCCCAAAATAAAGTCTGACACTGTTTCCACTGTTTCCCCATCTATTTCCCATGAAGTGATGGGACCAGATGCCATGATCTTCGTTTTCTGAATGTTGAGCTTTAAGCCACATTTTCTTTAACTTTCATCAAGAGGCTTTTTAGTTCTTCTTCACTTTCTGTCATAAGGGTGGTGTCATTTGAATATCTGAGGTTATTGATATTTCTCCCAGCAATCTTGATTCCAGCTTGTGCTTCTTCCAGCCCAGTGTTCTTCATGATGTACTCTGCATATAAGTTAAAAAAGCAGGGTGACACTATACAACCTGGACGTACTCTTTCTCCTATTTGGAACCAGTCTATTGTTCCATGTCCAGTTCTAACTATTGCTTCCTGATCTGCATACAGATTTCTCAACAGGCAGGTCAGGTGGTCTGGTATTCCCAGCTCTTGAAGAATTTTCCACAGTTTATTGTGATCCACACGGTCAAGGCTTTGGCATAGTCAATAAAGCTGAAATAGATGCTTTTCTGGAACTCTCTTGCTTTTACGATGATCAAGCGAATGTTGGCAATTTGGTCTCTGGTTCCTCTGCCTTTTCTAAAACCAGCTTGAACATCTAGAAGTTCACACTATGCAAATAAATCTATTTACTGATTAAAGATACCACAACTGAAAAGAGAGACCACTTTTCAGATACCATAATTTGTTACAATTCTTTACCGATTCACTTTTTAACAACATTCCAAACTAATGCACAGGTATTCCCCACCTCTTCCATCTGCAGTCGCTCCTGCTCATGTAACATTCCTTTTGATGTAAACAAAATTAAATTCAAACTCGAATCAGTTCCTCAGTGAATTCATAGGCACAAGACAACAAAGAAGTATCTATCTCAAATTTGGCAATAGGTACTTTACAGAATTTAGACAATGTTATCTAAAATCTTACTTTTATTACCCTCTTTAAACAGTGGAAACAGTGTCAGACTTTATTTTTGGGGGCTTCAAAATCACTGCACATGGTGATTGCAGCCATGAAATTAAAAGATGCTTACTCCTTGGAAGAAAAATTATGACCAACCTAGATAGCATGTTAAGACATTACTTTGCCAACTAACGTCCATCTAGTCAAGGCTATGGGTTTTCCAGTGGTCTGTATGGATGTGAGAGTTGGACTGTGAAGAAGGCTGAGCGCCAAAGAATTGATGCTTTTGAACTGTGGTGTTGGAGAAGACTCTTGAGAGTCCCTTGGACTGCAGGGAGATCCAACCAGTCCATTCTGAAGGAGATCAGCCCTGGGATTTCTTTGGAAGGAATGATGCTAAAGCTGAAGCTCCAGTACTTTGGCCACCTCATGTGGAGCTGACTCATTGGAAAAGACTTTGATGCTGGGAGGAATTGGGGGCAGGAGGAGAAGAGGATGACAGAGGATGAGATGGCTGGATGGCATCACGGACTCAATGGATCTGAATCTGAGTCTGAGTGAACTCCGGTAGATGGTGATGGACAGGGAGGCCTGGTGTGCTGTGATTCATGGGGTCGCAAAGAATCAGACACGACTGAGCGACTGAACTGAACTGAAATATAATTACAGGAAGAAGAAGTAGTTTTGTTCAATTAACAAATGAAATAATAATAATGACATGTCCCAAGTCTTAATAAAACTGTTTTCCTGACACAGAAATATCTATGATACCTCTCCCCTTCTTATCAGGTCATGGATAATTTAAATAGCAAAGGATAATTCTCAAAGAAAATGTCATTTTTAAACTGCCATAGTAAATATTAACAGCCTTCTTTCATTTTTATCCTGATTTCTATTTTAATGAAAATAGATAATGTCCAATATCATTAAACCAAAGAGCAATGTGAATTAATAGTTTTCCCCTCTTTCCTTCCCTTCATCTTCCTTCCTTTCTCCTTTCCCTCTCCCATTTTCTCCTTCCATTATTTGAAATACAGAAAACAAAAGAAAAACATGAGTCCTACTTTCTTTTCAAATAAGAGAAGTAAAGAATAAAGAAAAGTAAACATTAAATAAATACTTATCTTAATCATCTTAAATAACTTAAAACCCTTCATTGTATTAATTCAATAACAACTTGCCAGAGCAATTTGCTCTGCAGTCATTAGTTATGGGCCTGCTGATTGAAACTGTACAGTCCAATCAGCCAGGTTTTTTGGTTTTTGTTTTTTCTTTCTCATGAACCATTTCCATCACCTTTAGTTTCTAGTCTTGATTTCTTAAAGTGCAGTGAAAACTAAAGTTACCAATGAACGTGCAAGTTTTTCTATTTGCTATGGGGTCACACAGTCTGATAGGACTGAGCTACTAACACTTTGTGCATATCTAAACTGAGGGTTGGAGAAGGCAGTAGCAATCCTCTCCAGTATTCTCGCCTGGAAAATCCCATGGATGAAGAAGCCTGGTATGCTATAGTCCATGGGGACCCAAAGAGTTGGACATGACTTCACTTTCACTTTCAAACTGCTGGTTTTATTCTGCCTTTCTACAACCCTTTAATTTGGCTCTAATGGAAATTATCTTTTTTTGTCCCTACCTACTTAAAAGTGTAGTATTTAATTAGATTAAATTAGTAATATTTAATCTAATGTAGTATTAAATTAGTAATATTTAATTAGAGCGTGTTATTACAATAATGAGTATGGCTTACATAAATGAATCTGGGAATGAACACTTCACTCCCACACAACACTTGGGGGAGTATGAGGAGTGAAAAATGGTAGCCTACTAGGTCCAGTTCTTCATCTACCAGGCTATGGGATCACTACTTATATTTTAAAAAGCAAACAGTAACTGCCTATTAATCCATAGAGTCAGTTTAAAGGTAAGGTAATTAAATGAGTTCTTAGAGTTCATTCAAACTTTTGCAATATAACTAAGAAATTGACAAAAGCAATTATCTTAAGAAGAAAATATTTGCTAAGAAAGATGTTTTAAATATATTCTTTAATCACTTGCTTTTGTTTTTATCCTTCAGGTAATCTAATATCAAAAGCAAGAAATAAAATTTAATGACTCATTTAAATCTCTCTGTAGTTGATTTAGCTACATATTAAAATTATTTATCTCTTTCCTTCCTGCTTATCTTCAAACACATAACTGCTTTCTGACATTGCTTTTATGCACCAGGCCTTCCTTGGGATTTAAATGTCAAAGCATAGCTATATGCCACACAAAAGCAAATTCAGTTTTCTTTTGTCCTCATACATGGAATACATCAAAGAGGAATAAGGCTGCTGTTGAATCTTAAAACGGTTAATTCAAGCTTTTCTTTCCCTTTTTCCTAGGAGGGTTATCTCCTCTGACATTTCACTACTGTATTTCCTTATTAAAAATAAGTTTTGTCACTCTAGTATATTATTTGTACTTAAAAATAAAGCCACTCTGAGATCATTTCAGAGAGGCAACTGATTTGAACAGGGGTTCACCTGGTATGTAATATTTTAGGTCACTGAATTATATATATATATTTTTTGCTACAATAGATGACTGTGGTTTGAATGTTTAAGTATCATCAGGTAACTCCTCTCTAGACCAAAGAGTTGCCTGGGGTTAGCTTGGGAGGCCAAGAATGTTTATACAAAGAGACATGCTTCTAACACCAAAAATGAATCAGATCTAGCATGAGAAAATACGCCTTTCCATGAAACCACTATTAAATAATTTTGACTTCCCTCCTGGCTCAGATAGACAAGAGTGTGGTCCTAGTGTGATTAGATTGACTAGTTTTCTGTGAGTATGGTTTCAGTGTGTCTGCCCTCTGATTCCCTCTTGCAACACCTAGCATCTTACTTGGGTTTCTCTTACCTTGGGCGGTGGAGGTGATGGCATTCCAGTTGAGCTGTTTCAAATCCTGAAAGATGATGCTGCGAAAGTGCTGCACTCAATATGCCAGCAAATCTGGAAAACTCAGCAGTGGCCACAGGACTGGAAAAGGTCAGTTTTCATTCCAATCCCAAAGAAAGGCAATGCCAAAGAATGCTCAAAGTACTGCACAATTGTACTCATCTCACATGCTAGTAAAGTAATGCTCAAAATTCTCCAAGCCAGACTTCAGCAATACGTGAACCATGAACTTCCAGATGTTCAAGCTGGTTTTAGAAAAGGCAGAAGAACCAAAGATCAAATTGCCAACATCCACTGGATCATGGAAAAAGCAAGAGAGTTCCAGGAAAACATCTATTTCTGCTTTACTACTATGCCAAAGCCTTTGACTGTGTGGATCACAATCAACTGTGGAAAATTCTGAAAGAGATGGAATACCAGACCACCTAACCTGCCTCTTGAGAAATCTGTATGCAGGTCAGGAAGCAACAGTTATGGACATGGAACAACAGACTGGTTCCAAATAGGAAAAGGAGTACATCAAGGCTGTATATTGTCACGCTGCTTATATAACTTCTATGCAGAGTACATCATGAGAAATGCTGGGCTGGAAGAAACACAAGCTGGAATCAAGATTGCCGTGAGAAATATCAATAACCTCAGATATGCAGATGACACCACCCTTATGGCAGAAAGTGAAGAAGAACTAAAAAGCCTCTTGATGGAAGTGAAAGAGGAGAGTGAAAAAGTTGGCTTAAAGCTCAACATTCAGAAAAGGAAGATCATGGCATCTGGTCCCATCACTTCATGGGAAATAGATGGGGAAACAGTGGAAACAGCATCAGACTTTATTTTCCTGGGCTCCAAAATCACTGCAGATGGTGACTGCAGCCATGAAATTAAAAGACGCTTACTCCTTGGAAGAAAAGTTATGACCAATCTAGATAGCATATTCAAAAGCAGAGACATTACTCTGCTGACTAAGGTCCGTCTAGTCAAGGCTATGGTTCTTCCTGTGGTCATGTATGGATGTGAGAGTTGGACTGTGAAGAAGGCTGAGCGCCGAAGAATTGATGCTTTTGAACTGTGGTGTTGGAGAAGACTCTTGAGAGTCCCTTGGACTGTAAGGAGATCCAACCAGTCCATTCTAAAGGAGATCAACCCTGGGATTTCTTTGGAAGGAATGATGCTAAAGCTGAAGCTCCAGTACTTTGGCTACCTCATGCGAAGATTTGACTCATTGGAAAAGACTTTGATGCTGGGAGGGATTGGGGGCAGGAGAAGGGGACGACCAAGGATGAGATGTGAGTCTGAGTGAACTCCGGTAGATGGTGATGGACAGGGAGGCCTGGTGTGCTGCGATTCATGGAATCACAAAGAGTCGGACACGACAAGCGACTGAACTGAACTGAACTTGTGGCTCAGAAGTCAAAGAATCAATCTGAAATGCAGGAGACCCAGGTTCGATCCCTGCGTCAGGAAGATCCCCTGGAGGAGGGCATCGTAACCCACTCCAGTATTCTTGCCTGGAGAGTCCCATGGACAGAGGAACTTGGTGGGCTTACGGTCCATAGTGTCGCAAAGTCAGACATGACTAAAGCGACTTAGCATGTGTTCACTAATACATAATTTAGCCCAAAGGAGGAACGAACACAGCCATTTGCAATATAAAATGGATGGAGTCCCAGACGGGGAGTAAACAGAGATGAGGTGAGAAGACCAAGCAGGTAACAGTAAGGAATCACAGTATGAATGTCATATAAGAAAATTACAACTGGATTAGGTAACTAGTCTTTTTAATATTTTTTATTTTGAGCTGGAGATCTGGTTTTAGGACCCTGAATACCTTCTATCCTAGGGGTATTTTTGAAGGGTGTTTCCTAAAAAGAACTCTAGCTCCACACCAGGAAAATTGCTTGCTGGCTCCAGTTCTCAGGGAATGAATTCCAGCTGACCTGTTCTTTGCTGCTTTGAAGTCTGATGGGACCAGAGCCACAGTGAAGTCAGACTTGAACAGGTGTCAAGTTCTGAATAATGTGAAGTTCATCTGAGAGACTTTCTGCCTCTTTTAAGCACTTCTGCATAATTATTATGAAGGGAAGTAAGATATTCCTGGAAACCTACACTTTGGTAATAAGAATCTAATGATAGAAGACACAATGCTTCCCAGTATAAAAGAAGCAGGAGCACAGCTCGATCCCGGTCTAATTGACGTGAACATTTGTAGAGATGAATGGAAGGCATGGCCAGGCTGGAAACCTATGTAAGGATGTCAGGCCCACTGGGTGGCGATTTGTAGGCAGCAATATCCAGATGCAACAGAAAATCTGGCATAAATAGTGTCACTACAGAAACACCCATGTTTGTGAGACAGACTTTCCTTTTTCCTATAGTGGAAATAATTTTTAGATATTCAAGTCAACGTTTTTATTTTATTTATCTTTCTGGTTCAACTGATTAATGTAGTTTTTCACAAAGAGGAGGGGCTGGGAGAATTTACCTCTGGACACTGGACTAGGGGGAAAAAACAAAACAAAAAAACTAGCAGATTCAATTTTGTGGATTCAGTTTTGCAAATTGGAGTTGAAAGAGCTCTGTCTTTGAGAACAAAAGAGAGGAATGCAGTCTTAGGACAGCATAAGGTCTGATGAGTGACCTCCCTCCACTAGCATTAAAGTTCCAGGAGGAAAAGTTCCCTGAGTGAGCCTTAATAAGTGCATATTGACTGAATGGACCTTAGCAGAGACTTACAAATCCTTGGGCAGTGGTGGCCTGAGCCTCCCTTTCCACATTTGGGAACCTGATTTCTAAAAGGCCCATGTCAGCTTGAGTCGTACAGAGTAGAATGGAGCTGAGGCAGAGGGGGCCCTGAGATAGTCATCCCCACTCCCTATCCCCACAGCCAGGCACACGCCATCATTACTTTCAGCTTGTATGCAGTTTGCAAAAGATCTCAAAATCCCTGAGTGTCCCAGTGGGGTATGTGAAAATGCTTGGATGGCCCGTAGACAAGATAAGGACTCAGGAAAAGATCTTTGCCCAGAGAGGACACAGATCTTGAGTGACCAACCATCTTGGTTTACTCAGAACCGTGGGGCTTTCTCTAGGTCAAAGACCCTCAATCCTAAAAGCAAGATGGTCCCTGGCAAACTGGGATGAGTTACCTTCTTACCCCAATCCCCAAACCTGAGCCAAGCACAAGCCAGGACTGATCCCACAGCCAGAAGGAAGAACTGCAGGGCAGTGGGGCTGGCTCCTGAAGACAAAGCTGCCAGGGCACCCCCAGGGGAGGCCAGAAGGAGCCTGAGCAGAGCATGTGAGTGAAACCCACTCCTCTGCTGATGTGATGTAAGTTGCTTGGGCCTGACCCAAAGAAAGGCTAAATGGGAAGAGTCAAGGAGGACACGTAAAAGAGGATAGTAGCCCCAAATGAGAATGGGCTTTGACAAAGTGTGAATCACATGTTGACTCTCTCTCTCTCTCTCTCTCTCTCTATATATATATATATATATATATATATATACACACACACACACAGACACATATATATGGATATATAGATAGTTATTAGGGCACCTGAATGTATGTGTTCCAATATTTTTTGCTGCTATACAGTGGAAATGAGAGCTTATGAACAAATGAAGATCAATTTAAAAAAATTAAAAAAAAAAGATGCTACAAGCATTCTTCATCTCAGGACTGTAAATCTTCAACTTGTATAAAGTCATGACCACCTTCTGAATTCTTGGTATTAATCTACTTATGCACTGTTCACCTTTCCAGCAGAATTAGCTTCGTCTTGAAGCATCTCACTCTGTATCTATACAACTCTCATTTAAGTGCTCTTATAAAAAATCATATATTTATTCTTTCCTTTCAAGGAAAAGAAAATCAAACAAACTTGCTAGATATTCTGGAAAATAAAGCATTGAATTAAAAAATAAAAACTGGGTCTGTGATTATGCACTGCCATCCAAAAATAACATGAAGCCTTAATTACTAATTCAGAAATAGGATCCAGTCTATTCACAGTTTCTCAAGGGGTAATTTTGTGGGCTTCACTTAAGCCGTGATGTTTACTCTTCCTTTTCCGCTTTTCCTGGTTTTGTTTCTTAATATATTTACATGGGAGGTTATAGAAAAGGTAAAGAAGACTCTAATTAACTGCTTTTTCTACCAGAGGCTGATTAACAATATGAATTTGCTTTGTCCTCTAAACAGCCATTCAGTCCCCAAGTTCCAATCTCTAAAGGACATCACTGGCGTGCAGCTTAATACATCCGAAAATAAACGCATCATCTTATCTTTCAAAGTCATTTTCGTAGTTAGGAATTTGTTTCTCTATGTTCTGGTAAAATGATGGTATTGGTTGATTTTAGTCATGGAGGATGAAGAAAGCACAGATGCTTTCAGCTTCGATAAAAGTAATATTTGACTCAGTGATTTAAATAAACAGCGTTGCTTTTCTTCCCACACAAAAAGGAGGGAAAGTGGTGACTGACTCTGCTTCACTGGAGCTCTGGTTTTCTTGATCATACGGCTCCAGGCATGGTATCTATCTTTGAACAAGGACAATGGAGGGGGAGGGTGGAACCTCTGCATTAGAAAAACAAACGCTTTCTCAGAACACTTTATCTGATTTCTGCTTCCCTGTCATTAACTAGGACCAGGACACATCACTGCTGTGGATGACAAGGAAAATCTCTCTCTCTGGCAGCTAACCTATGAGGGTGATCTTAGGTTTGATACAGAAGTCACAGCTAGCAAAACAGACTTTTCTGCGACTCACAAAACAAAAATTTTGCCTAACCAGTCATGAACACCACCTACTTCAGCTCAAAATATTTTCACACCAGCTTCTTCACTCCATGTGTCCTGAATTAGAATCACAGATAAATCAAATACGAGCTCTACAGGGATTCACAAATTCCACCTTATGGTGCACCAACTCTTGTAGTTTAAAAATTATGGCCGAAACCTGCCAGGACCCTCCTAGGACTTACTCAGACCCCCAAACCCCTTTCCTCACTCCCTTCCTCCTCCACGTCATCTGAGATGCCTCTTGGTTCTCCTTCAGTTCTCCCTTGCAGGAAGAAGTGCATAAACCTAACTTTAATAGGGATGCTTCTGAAGGTTTTTTTTTTGCTCAGATTTTCACACCCAGAAAAAGGATAGAGAGAAGTAGATCGAGGACAAGAATTGAGTCTGGTCCCTGGAGATGTTTGCTACAGAGAAGGAAAAATGCCAGGGTACAAGGAACAGATGAAAGACGGTACTTATGCAAGGAGAAACAAGATTATCTGCTAGATACACTCTGGCAACTGATGGTTTGATGAAGTCCTCTTCCTTAAGAGCAGGGTCTCACTCAAAGGGTAAAGCTACAGGCTTCTGATGTTGGAAGAGGCTTCTTGTCCACTACTTACCCTTTCCCTTTCCAGTTCTACAGCTCTTTATGAAATACAGCTGAAGAAACCAGAGGTTTTAATAGATAAACGTGATGATCTTATCAGATGCAGCATCTCATTGCTTAATCGGCAGTTGTGTGCTTGTGAGAGATGTGTATCCAACTATCTTCTTGAAATGTCCTCTTAGATGTCAACAGACCTCTCAACTCATGCCCAGCACTGAATTCCTGATTTTCCCTTCTGTCCCATGACTAACCTTCTCTACCACGAGCCTTCTCATCAGACGACATGGTAACTACTTCCTTGCAGCTGCTGCTACCAAATCATTCGGGTTATCGTCATGTCTTCTCTGCTTCTCGTGGCTGGAATCTAGTCCATGAAGAAGCCCTACTGACTCCACCTTCTCAGTGTCCTCAGAACTGTCCACACCACACTATCTCTTGTGCTAGCGCCCTGGTCTCTGGACACAGCCTCTCTCACCTGGATTACTATCACTGGCCCCCAGTTTCTACCTTTCCTCTTCCTACAGACAAGAGTTAGCCTTCAAAACTGTAAGCTAAATTGTGCCACTGCTCTACTCAGAAACCTGCAATGCCTCCCTACTTCTCTCAGAATAGAAGCCAGATCCTTGCAATGACCTACAGGTCTCCAGGACCTGACCTCTATGATTGTCTTGGCTTCTTTTGGGGATTTGCTCCTCGTCCTTGCAAACCTGCCACCCAAGCCACTTGCTAATCCTAGATGATGCCAGGCAGCCTTGTTTCATTGACTAGCCTCTTTTCCTGTAATTGTTTTTCCCCAAATTGGTGAATTCTTTTACCTTTTTCAGGCTTCCCAAGTGATACAGTGGTAAACAATCCACCTGGTAAACAGGTAGGAAATGAAGTCTCTCAGTCATGTCTAACTCTTTGCAACCCCATGGACTGTAGCCTACCAGGCTCCTTTGTCCATGGGATTTTCCAGGCAATAGTACTAGAGTGGGTTGCCACTTCCTTCTTCAGGGGATCTTTCTGACCCAGAGATTGAACCCGGGTCTCCTACAAACAGGTAAACTGTTTTTACTGTTTACCTGTAAACAGGTAAACAGGAGGCACAAGGACCTGGCTTTGATCCTTGGGTCAGGAAGATCCCCTGGAGTAGAAAATGGCAATCCACTCCAGTATTTGGCAGGCTATAGTGTATGGGGTTGCAAAGAGTCGGAAACGACAGAATGACTGAGTATACAGGCATACTTCTTTCAGGTCTTGAACTTACAAATGAAGCTAACAGTAACCAACCTAGTTAAATAGTTAAACTATAATCCAACACCAGTCTCTTTAAAATGCCAGTCCTCCTTGATTAGCCCAACTTTTTTTTTTTTAATAAATAGCACACATTCTTACTAACTTACTATAATGTTTATTTATCACATCTTTGCTTCCTCCCCTTCTCTCAGAATGCGAGATTTACAAGTGCAAGGATCTTTGTTTTGGTCAGTGATTTAACCTAAGTGCCTAGAACAGTGCCTGGCACCATACATGCACTCAGAAAATACTACTGAACACATAATTTTATAGTTTGGCATGCTTGCTCCCTCCCTGATTCAATGTCACATATAAACAAAACAAGGCGCATATAAATCCACTACCCCCCCCCATAAAAAAGTTCAAACCATAGACTATTTCAGTATCACACACAGCAAAACTCTTCACACACAGCAAAACTCTTTTACAATCATCTTCCCAAATTATTTTCCTAAGTTCTACTCATAAAATCAATGCAGCTGTTCCTATAATCTCTAAACATTTTATAAAAATCACACTTGTGATTTCTATTTTTTATCCTGTTTTCAATTTCCCCTTTTTAATTTTTTTTCAAAAATAGCTCTCAGTCAAGCTGAAATCTGAAAGGATAAAAGTAAGAAAGAGCCAGTGTCGGGCTGTTTAAGGAGAATTTATGTAGTCTGAAAATAAAATGGTAGAATGGCAGTTGCAATGTTTCAGTTAGCAGAGATGTATCGTTAGGGAGTCATGGATGGTCAGAGCTGTGTGAGACAGGGTAATGGCCCTGGGACTCTCATATGCAAAGAAAGATTAATGGTGAGCTCAACAATGAGCACCTCAATGCTTTGAATAAGGTGATGTAGTCCTGAATTCTACATGCAAAAACACAACACTTCACAGATTAAGACAGAACCGTGCACATTTTGGTGAAAAAGGAATCTGCTATTTCATACGCTGTTAATTAATATAGAAATCACTGCTCTGGTAATCATTTCACTGTATATGTTGTACACCTGAAGCTCTAATATAATGATATAGGGCAATTACACCTTAAAAAAAAAAGCCAATGCCCTCAAAAACTAAGACAAGCAGAAAAGGTATTCAATAGTGGCTTTAGGAAACTTGTGATGCATCAGAGGTGACTACTTCTGCATAGGCACTCTTCTGGGTTAGCACCCTGCAGGATAAGAAAGATATATTCTTTGTTCTGTCAGCTACAGGGCACTCAGCAACACAGACAATGGCATGATGCCAGTTTGGCAAAAGAACACTTTGTATATTCTTGTACCTGCCCCAAACTGAAATTTGCATCCCTATTCCACACTGTCTCTTGCGTTCTTCTCCTTACCGGGAGGGCCTGGTTCATTTACCAAACCTCATTCATTCTTTTGGAGACATTTTAACGTCTAATATTGCCATGGGTGTACAAAAGTGAAACCTCAACACTTTACCCACACTTCCTCAGTAGCAAACAATTTAAACGCAATTCCCAGGAAACATGCTGTTTGGAGTGAAATAACAGCATCATCATAAAACCTAGCCAGTTTACAAAAGCTAGATGAACTAACTTGGGTATTATTGACAGAAATTATTGTATCATTAAAGTTACTGACATAGAAAATAAACAAGGTACTAAAGTGACTCATATACTATTACTAAGAGGGAAAATCTTCCTGTATGGAAAATCATTATTAAAATTTATGAATACACAGAGAATATCAGAATATATGTTCTTAGAACATGCATTTTTCAGTTTTTGTGATTATTACCACCACTTGCTTTAGGCAGAAATAACAACTATTACATTATTGATGGTTCAAAAATTAGGAGTATATTTTTATTAAAATTGTTTGTTGCTCTGTTTAAGTATAAATGGTTTGGCTATAAGTACCTATATTTGCATAAATGCAATTAAAATAAGCACTATGCTATGCCTTATTATAAACATATTAAAGCTTTAAAAATTTACTTTCTACAGACATCATAAACTCTAATTTATCATTCACATGAATACTACTTTATTAAGATTATATAAAGCAAGCTTATTTCATAATAGATGACTTTATATATTTTTAAGATTCATTATATGTCTCTATATGACTTCCCCAAGGATCTCCTATTAAATGAAGTAAGGTTCAGTTCAGTTCAGTCGCTCAGTCGTGTCCAACTCTTTGTGACCCCATGAATCACAGCACGCCAGGCCTCCCTATCCATCACCAACTCCCGGAGTTCACCCAAACTCACGTCCACCGATTCTGTGATGCCATCCAGACATCTCATCCTCTGTCGCCCCCTTTTCCTCCTGCCCCCAATCCCTCCCAGCATCAGAGTCTTTTCCAATGAGTCAACTCTTTGCATGAAGTGGCCAAAGTACTGGAGTTTCAGCTTTAGCAACATTCCTTCCAAAGAACACCCAGGGCTGATCTCTTTTAGAATGGACTGGTTGGATCTCTTTGCAGTCCAAGGGACTCTCAAGAGTGAAGTAAGGTTAGAAGAGACTTAAGGTCTATATTTTACAGGGGACAGACTGAGACTTATGGAACTTTAATTTTCAAAATATAAAATTAATTAAAAATGTTTTCAGAATAAGATAATCCTCTCAGATTTGAAAATAGGATAGACCATCACCTAAATCCACCAGGTTAAATTCAACCCATAGTTAAATGTAGTTTGTTTGTGGGAAATACATCTCAAAATGAAATATCTTCATGTTGGAATAAAAGAAAATTCTTAGAAGTATGTTTTGGTAGTATAGTAATGCTGCCATAATATTTCATATAAAAGTTATATCTTTCCACCATGTAAGAGGTCAGCTAAGTTTTTATAAAAATATCCCCCCCAGATTTGCAAAAACTTATAAAGATGAGATCTTGTAATATTTCACTATGTCTACTTTATAAGAGACTCAACTACATTAAATGTCCTACTTCAGTAAATCCCCATATTGCCTGCCAATAATTTTCAACATTTCTTTTCCTCTAAGAGGGGGCTTTATATGGGTTCATACACTGAAGATAAGTCCTGACCAAGACAAAGAGAAGGGGGACATTTCCGCTGTGGGCATCATTTATACGCACGCTGCTGCTGCTAAGTCACTTCAGTCGTGTCCGACCCTGTGCGACCTCAGACGGCAGCCCACCAGGCTCGCCCATCCCTGTGATCCTCCAGGCAACAATACTGGAGTGGGTTGCCATTTCCTTCAATGCATGAAAGCGAAAAGTGAAAGTGAAGTCGCTCAGTCGTGTCCGACTCCTAGCAACCCCATGGACTGCAGCCTACCAAGCTCCTCTGTCCATGGGATTTTCCAGACAAGAGTACTGGAGTGGGGTGCCGTTGCCTTTTCTAGTTTATATGCATAGTTTATTTAAAAATAAACTGAATTCCGTTTCCAGCTGTCACTTGCAAAACTGAATGCAAAATGATCACCAAGGAGGGTTGAATGGATTAATATGATATCATAGACTGCCATATATAACCATGCCCTGATATAAACATCACTTCTAATATCACAAACATACCACAGGCATGGCCAATGGCTCCTGCCTCCTTGCCCCATATAGGGTTGTACATTTCAGAGTTTAACTGGTCTTACAACAAAAACATGAATTTTGAAAGTTTGGCAATTCGAGGTAGGAAGACAAACCACTTGCCTGTCTATGATGGCACACATGTCAATGCTGACATTCGCAAAACTTCCAGGCCTCCTTTGCGCCACTTCAGATAAATTTACAAGTTGATCATCCACTTGAATGAGCTGCATGCATCCTTGGAATGAAGGCTGAAGGACAGAGTGGCTTGAGTTATTCATCTGGTTCAGATAACCTGTGAGAGAGAAAAAAATGGGAGTGTTCAATTCTGTGTGTGGCTTGCTTCACTAAAATTCCTCTGGGTGGTTTTCCCTGACCACAGCCATCGCATCCAACGCTGTGTTTTGTTGATTCTACTCATGTTGTATTCAATGTGGAAGAATGGATTCTTTTGAGAAAATGGTATTATTTCAGGGGAAGGTGTGAGGGTTGAACCTAGGTGAATGTTTGTCTCTGGGATCTAGCATCCTTCGTATTTTCTCTTTTGACGTCTTTTTCACCTTGTCAAATCTCTCTTGTCCCTCTGTTCATTGCTATACTTCCTCATCTGACTCTGTCTTCAGGGATCAGGATGTACAATTTTAGACCTTTCCCAACTATCCAACCATCTTTCTTTTATATCTTCAATATTTACTTCTATTTTCTTAATTTCTTAGAGGCCTGTTATTCAGATGTCAAGAAGTTAAAACTTACTGTTATCAACTAAGGTGAGCTTCTTTCATGAATTAATATCTAACTCAATCCAAAGAGATATTTGCATTACAAATAATTTCTCAATTTATAAAATCCAAAGAAACATAAAAAGATAAATTTAGGCATAAGGGTCAGTCACCCTGCTCTGAATATCCATCTCAGGTAAGGTATCTACTATGATATAGGGAGCAAAAGTTATAAGAAGTAAAACTAAAATTTTAGAAGGGTGAATAACAAAGCAAGAAGAGAAAATTTCTATGAGGATTAGAAACTATTGGTCCTATTATGGAGTAGAACATGCATATGCCAAGGCTGAGATTAGAAACGTTTTCAAAATCTTATTGCCAAGTAACTTTAAAATAGCATCAAAAATCAATTGCCTTATGCCTTTTCAATAGAAAAATTATAATACATGTTATGTATAAAAAACCTGTGAGCCATATGGAATAAATCTTCTTGATCCCATTAAACATCTCCACAAAGTCCCCCAAAGCTTCTTTTCATATGGTCCCCAAACAAAATTCACCTACCAGAGCAAATGTAAATGGTAGTATTTTTCTGCTTAAAAATCTCAAGTTACTGACAATCTTTTCCATCTAATATTATATTTACAGCAAAAAAATAATAATTTATACAAAGTGGCTGGTATCAAATGAAGTTATAGTGCTAAGTCATGTCCAGCTCTTTGAAACCGCGTGGACTATACAGTCCATGGAATTCTCTAGGCCAGAATACTGGAGTGGGTAGCCTTTCCCTTCTCCAGGAGATCTTCCCAACCCAGGGATCGAACCCAGGTCTCCTGCATTGCAGGCAAATTCTTTACCATCTGAGGCACTGTATAGTCCATGGGGTCACAAAGAGTTGGACACGACTGAGCGACTTCGGTATCAAGATGTGCCATTAATTGGATAAAAGTGAATTTTCAATAAAAACTTTTTCAGAAATTGCCCATTAAGTGATTTTTAAAATGTCCTATTTTGTTTGACTAGTAACAGTGTTTTAAAGCAAAAGAAATCTCCCTTTAATAATGGGTTACATAGTTAAAATCTAATGATAATCAATTGATTCCTCTTTAAGGATTAATCACAAAAGTGTACACAATTATTTTCTATCAACACAGTACTAACTAAAAATAAGGCTATACTTAAGTAAATTTCTTGAGTTAAAAATAAATATAAGGCTCTATTTCAATGTCAAACATATGATATTCTTTTTTTTCTTCTTTTTTCTGAGTCACTTTTTCCCCCCATTTGTACTGACTTAATCCCCTCAGAAAATTGCTGATCTTAGCTAAGTTGTCTATTTAGACTAACTGTATGCATACATATGATTTTCAATCTGTCTAATCAAGATAAAATTGAATGAGGTTTAATATCTAAACTTAGCAGAGAAAAAAAATCCAGCTGTAACTTTGTTGACTCTTCTTAACAAGATGATCACTTGATTCTGGTTTTTGAACACTTGAAGTCTCTAAATATCCACAATTGATCTAAAGATGATAATAAGGTGTGACTATAAAATCCATATTAAGACCTCCAACATATATTAGACAAGGCTTCCAAGAACCATTCATTCAGACAAAAGAACCTCTATGCAGCTTAGTGGTGTGTCTTACCGAGCCCCTGATTTAAGTAATGAAGATTCTAAAAATAATCTTCCTCAGCATATTAGCAGAAGCCCAATGTAAAAACAACAACAACAACAAAAAACTGATCTTTATGAAAGTGTGGATAAGGATTTTGTTTAATGGAGTAAAGCTTAATTACATTTATAGGTATCCTACAAGATTTTAAGAGAATTGTACTAGTAGAATATTGACCACTCCCTTATAGTTGGCAATGGGTTAAAGATGCTGTCTCTGATAATGGAAATTCCTGATACTCTAACCCACTCCCCCCTCCTTGAAATGAAGGACAGCATATTATTTATTTTCTGTATTAGTTCCCTTTATGTCAAATATAATTTCAGTAAAAATCCTAATGTGATAGTATCTGTGATTCTTTCAATTACTACCCTAAAGTTCAAGATTTAACATAGATTAATAGCGGGGTTGTTTGGAGGAAAAAAACATGCATCTGGGATACTGAGGTTCAGAAATGGATAGATATAAAATGGATAGAGGGTCAAACTCAATTAAAATTTGAGAAATTATTATAAAAATTATATATATATATAGTAAAAAGTAAAGTCATTTGTTTCTGCTTAGAGCATAAATTTATTACATCAATGGATTTGAAATAAAAAATGTAATGTTTCTGTATTAGTTGTCGTTATTGGGTTCTATCATATGACAATATGTTGTAACACCCAATTTTAACTGTGGCATTCTCAATTGCATCTATCAGTGAGCTGGGCCATTATGTTACCTTACTAGTGTATTAGCATATAAAACCTTTATACCTTATTTGAAGCTCAATATTTTGCTATTCTCATTGACAAAACAAACATGTGCATTTTCACAGGTTTAAAGTTTTAACTCAGACATACATTAGTGAAAAATATGCTGATATTTGTTTTGACATTCAAATGCCAATTTAAGTTTTAAATTATAATGTTAACTTGATGGAACAAAAAACCAAACAATAGGCAACAAAGCCGAATATTTTACATGTCTGGAAATATATGCATACATGACTCTATTTATACTTATTTTAAAGTAGGGATGTTTAGGAGGTTGAGAAAGGCTAGTGAAATGCTGTAAAGATGCTCAAACCATTTAGTGTTTTCCTTTCAGTATAATCTTATGCAAAATTTCTACTAATCTCTACTGTTTACCAAATCTTTCTAAATAATTCACCCTAGTGGAGTTTGGGGCCAAACAAGCAGTGTGTTAGAGTGAGCCAGGAGTAATCCCAGTGGTGGCTAATGTCTGCAGCTAGCCAAACACACACCCACCTGGCATGGCCAGGAGACTGACTGCAATACAGACTGATGGAGCGAACAAATAAATATATTGAAGATAGTGGGAGCCAGGTTCACACTGGCAGGAAAGGAGGCTACAAATGAAAAGTGGGAGATCTTGAGTGGGTCCTATCGGTTTAGACTGGAATCTATAGTGTGCACTTGTGATTTTTGGTATATACAGATAGATACAGAAATAAATCCAGATGGAACTGTGTATATGGTCAACATACAGGCAGTTCCTACCATCCACTGAAGATGACCCGCAGAAGGATTACACCCAGAAGCAATCAGTGTCTTCTTTGTTAGTGCTCTAATTAAATGCTAAAAGATGTCTATTCTTAACCTCCTCAAAAAAATCTGAATCACTTTGATATAAGCTGGAAACTAATACAACTATAATTTTTTTTAAAAGCTGTCTATTTTTTGCTCACTATGCTTAAGCCATCCCATTCTCCTGTCTGCGCATCAGAAAAACCAAGCCCGTTCTTCCTGGAATTTTCTTCCTCTTTGCATTTTTAATGGCTGACTGCAGCCTACCAGGCTCCTCTGTCCATGGGATTTTCCAGGTAAGAGTACTGGAGTGGGGTGCCATTGTCTTCTCCGGACTTATGTTTCAGGTCAGTTCAAATATCACCTTCTGAGAGGTGACCACTTCAAAAACCATGGTACTTAAAATGATTCTATCCATTTTCTCATTCAAGTTCCTCACCAACTTATTTCTTGTCATAGAATCTGTCACAATTTATATTTATCTGGATTGGTTTATTTACTTACGTGTGTGTGGTTCCGAATGTGTCTTTTTCCTCTTTAGTGTAATAGTTTCATGAATCAATTGAATTGTCTTATTTCTCTACAACCAACCTAGATAGTATATTCAAAAGCAGAGACATTACTTTGCCGACTAAGGTCCGTCTAGTCAAGGCTATGGTTTTTCCTGTGGTCATGTATGGATGTGAGAGTTGGACTGTTGAAGAAGGCTGAGCACCGAAGAATTGATGCTTGTGAACTGTGGTGTTGGAGAAGACTCTTGAGAGTCCTTGGACTGCAAGGAGATCCAACCAGTCCATTCTGAAGATCAGCCCTGGGATTTCTTTGGAAGGAATGATGCTAAAACTGAAACTCCAGCACTTTGGCCACCTCATGCGAAGAGTTGACTCATTGGAAAAGACCCTGATGCTGGGAGGGATTGGGGGCAGGAGGAGAAGGGGACGACAGAGGATGAGATGGCTGGATGGCAGCACGGACTCAATGGACGTGAGTCTGGGTGAACTCCGGGAGTTGGTGATGGACAGGGAGGCCTGGCGTGCTGCGATTCATGGGGTCGCAAAGAGTCGGACACGACTGAGCGACTGAACTGAACTGATTTCTCTATGAATTAAAAAAGTATTTGTTGAGAAAATCCCACATATGATAAAAATTACCAACATACTCATATTAAAACGAGTTATCGTATGCATGGGATATGATCAAGATGCAGTGTCTTGATCATTTTGTATCCTAAGATACACAGTATTTGGAAATAATTTTTCAACAGATTGAAGCTCCACTTTATAACATTATAATCTCCATTTTAAGACTTTGATGGATCCTTCTATACTTGTTAGGTGAATGATCAAGTGAGTGAATATTTTCGAATTTTTATCCTGGAATGAGGTGATATTCAACCTTGCATCTTCACTTCCTTCAAGTCTCTTATTTCAGTCACCTTATCAGAGAGGCCTTCTCTGATCACCAGTTAAATAATATTCTTCCATCCCTTTGACACTCTATCCCCTTATCTGATTCATTTTTTCATAACTCATCACCACATGGCATGCTATATGTTTGCTTATTGTTTTCACTCTTTGTATGGGATATAAAGTCCTAGATCTCTTACATAATAGAGGCTCGACTATTGTCTATTGAATGAACAGAAAATCGTTGAAGAATTTTGAGCATGGAAATAATCTGTATTATGTTATTTTTCTCCTGGTGAAGATAGGAATAAGCTTATCTTATCAGAATAAGCTAGCAGAGGGAAACTGGAGGTGAGGGTTGCTTTACAAAAGAATCATTGGACAAATTCCAATTTCTTTATCTAAAGTATGTCAATAAAGCTGATGTAGAGGGAATGGGTGAAAAATATTTCATAGGAAGATATGACAGAACTGACCAATCTCCTTGATATAAGCACTGCACAGAGAAAGATGACTAGACAGACAGATTTCTGAGTGAGCAGCTAGATGGATGCTTTTGCCTTTATGAAAAAGAAGATGCATGAAAAGCATCTGGTCTTTAAGGAGTGGGATGAAAGGGGAGGAGAAATGGTGGGTGGGTCTGATGAGTCCAAAGCTAGCCTTTCAAGTCTGAAGCATCACTGTGATATCAAGGATAAAATATTCAATCCAGAGGTTGATATAAATATCCGAGCATCGGGAAAGGGATCAGAATTTGGAAATGATTTTTTTCAATCACTATGTAATGAAGGTGGAAGAGACTGCATAAAGAAATTGTATAGTGTGTGAAGCAACGAAATTCAAGGCTGGAACTCGAAAAATCATCTACATATCATGGGGAGAAGCAAGAAAACAAACTAGTGAAGAAAACCAAGAAAGAGGCAAGAGAAAACCCAAGGAGTGGTATCCAGGAAGTGAAGGAATGTGTAACAATATCAAAGATCAGAGAATCCAAAATACAAAAGGCAGGGCTTGACTTTGATTTACCATTTACATCAATGGGAAGCTGGAGAACTGGAGAAATGAGTATGGAACACAAATTGCATTGTTTAAAGAGAACATTATTACTCATACTATGTATGAAGTAGATAACTAATGAGAACATACTTTATAGAACGGGCAACTCAACTTAAGGCACCATGGTGACCAGAACAGAACATCTATAAGTATAGCTGATTCATTTTGCTGTACAGTAGAAACTAACACAACACTGTAAAGCAACTATGCTCCAATAAAAATTAATTTTAAAATTAATAAAAAGATAGAACACAACATATAGGAGAACAAAAAGCACAGCAATCCCAGCATTCCCTTGTAAAACAGTGGCACACGAGTGAAAGGCTAACATCTTTGGAGGTAATTTTTATGAGTTAATTTTAATTATATAAATTATTTAACATAATCTGTTGGCTTTTTAAAATTTAGTGTGTCATTTATATTTACTGCTTTATGTTTATCTACTGTTTATTTATAATAAATGAATGGTAGATATAATATTAAGAACTTTGTCTCTATCAATTTTTTCCCCTTGAGTAAATTAACTGAATGCTCTGTTTCTATTTTCTTTATCTATAAAATAGAAAAATGTATAATGCTCTAGCACAGGAGGTTAAGAATTAGTAAGAACATAACTACAAAGTAAGTGCTTAAAAAATGCCCGTGTGTGTGTGTGTGTGTGTGTGTGTCTCTCCAAGGGATCTTCCCAACCCAGTGATCGAAACTGCATCTCCTGCACTGCAGGCAGATTTTTTATCATCTGAGCCACCAGGGAAGCCATAACTTGATTAGGAGCCTTTATTTGATAAACTGAATTAGCAAGTTTTTAAAATAATTTCCAAGGTCTTTCTTTCCCTCTAATATTCCGGTTTCCCAAGTGCGAAGTGTATTTATAATGATGTATAAAATATGGTGTCATATATTATGAAAATAAAATTTTAATTATTTTAAAAATAGTATGCATTAGTTTGATTTTCTATAATTAAAATTAATTTCATAAATTTACTATGAAATTATAGGTAGATTAATTTAAAATATGTATATATTAGAAAATTAAAACTATACAAACATTAGTATCAATATATAAAAAAACACTTTATCAAAACTTTATTGGCTCAGGAGGATAGAAATTTTTCAAATAAAATTATCTATGAGTCTCCACTCCTATTCTCATATAATACTATAACAAATATAAAATGTATTTATACCAAATTAGCTTAAATTTAGAAGATAGAGGACATATTTCAGAGTGTCTTTTAATAATCATGAAGAAAATTACAAGAACATAGGAAAATAAGAGGAAATCAGAGAAACACACTAGCTCTCTGGACAAATTGGGATAGTTAGCAATTTGCAAATCAAATTGTACAATATGATTTAAAAAGCCATTTCTGCCCTGGGGCCACCATAGAAAGAAGAGCAGAATTACCAAACTGAATAATTTAACTCTTATGTCTTTTTAATATTTATTGATTTATTTATTTGGCTGTGCTGGAGCTTCATTGCAGTCTGTGGACTTAGTTGCAGCATGTGGGATCCAGTTTGCTGACCTGGGATGGACCCCAGGACACTGCAATAGGAGCATGGAGTCTCAGCCACTGGACCACCAGGGAATCCCTTATGTCATTTCGTAAATGTTAAGTGATCTTTTAAAAAACGTAGCTGTGTATTCATACATAGAGAGTGCAATATGCAAAATAAAAGACTTTATAGTTGGTAAATTTAATTCTATATGACCATACTGTTAGTATATATAACACATAAGATAAGAACATTCATATATTTACAAAATAAAATAATATTGCCTTCTTGATTCTTCTGTGCAAGTTTTTTGGTGATGTCTATGGAATTATACAATACTTTGAAAATATGATCTTAGTGGTCAGGCATATGGGCTTCAGAACAGCAGAACTGGTTGCCAACCCAATCCTGCATGTATTTAGATACACAGTTATGCCTTGAGCAGGTCACTTGCCTTTTGCTTAATGTATTTTTTAATTAAATTGTATATATTTAGGCTGTACAATATTGTGTTTTAATATACATCTACATAGTTTAGTAAAATAATCCTGAGAAATCTGTATGCAGGTCAAGAAGCAACACCTAGAATGGGACATGGAATAACAGACTGGTTCCAAATTGAGAAAGGAGTATGTTAAGGCTGTGTACTGTCACCCTCATTATTTAACTTATACGCAGAGTACTCATGCGAAATGCCAGGCTGGATGAAGCACAAGCTGGAATCAAGATTGCTGGGAGAAATATCAATAACCTCAGATATGCAGATGATGCCAACCTTATGGCAGAAAGTGAAGAGGAACTAAAAAGCCTCTTGATGAAAGTGAAAGAAGAGAGTGAAAATAAAAGTGAAAGAAGAGAGTGAAAATAAAAGTGAAAGAAGAGAGTGAAAAGGCTGGCTTAAAGCTCAACATTCAGAAAACTAAGATCATGGCTTCCAGTCCCATCATTTCATGGCAAATAGATGGGGAAACAATGGAAACAGTGACAGTTTATTTCCTTGGGTTCCAAATCACTGCAGATGGTGACTGCACCCATGAAATTAAAAGATGTTTGGTCCTTGAAAGAAAAGCTATGACCAACCTAGACAGCATATTTAAAAGTAGAGACATTACTTTGCCAACAATGATCTGTTTAGTCAAAGCCACAGTTTTTCTAGTAGTCATGTATGGATGTGAGAGTTGGACTATAAAGAAAACTGAGCCCCAAAGAATCAATGCTTTTGAACTATAGTGTTGGAAAAGACTCTTAAGAGTCCCTTGGGCTGCAAGGAGATAAACCAGTCAATTCTGAAGGAAATCAGTCCTGAATAATCACTGGAAAGACTAATTTTAAAGCTCAAACTCCTATACTTCGGCTACCTGATGTAAGAACTGACTCACTGGAAAAGACCCTGATGCTGGGAAAGATTGAAGATAGGAGGAGAAGGAGATGACAGAGAATGAGATGGTTGGGTGGCATCACTGACTCAATGGACGTGAGTTTGAGCAAGCTCAGGAAGTTGGTGATGGACAGGGAAGCCGGGCATGCTGCACTCCATGGTGTCGCAAATAGTCGGACACAACTGAGCAACCGAACTGAACTGAATTGCAACCCTCCTAGTTTCATTGCTAAGTCACTTCAGTCGTGTCCGACTCTGTGCGACCCCAGAGACGGCAGCCCACCAGGCTCCCCCGTCCCTGGGATTCTCCAGGCAAGAACACTGGAGGGGTTGCCATTTTCTTCTCCAATGCATGAAAGCGAAAGGTGAAAGTGAAGTCACTCAGTCAGGTCCAACTTAGCGACCCCATGGACTGCAGCCTACCAGGCTCCTCCATCCATGGGATTTTCCAGGCAAGAGTACTGGAGTGGGGTGCCATTGCCTTCTCCGCCTAGTTTCATTAGGAGCCTGTTAATTGCATGGCTTTAAGAAACATGGCAATTTCTCATATTCAAAAACATTTTAATATTTGAGAGACTTGTTTTATTCACTAAAAAAAATTAGAATTAGATTCTCCTCATTCTTATTAAATGGTCCTATTTTGAAGGAAGAAGACTGTTTTTGCTTATTAGTATTTTTGCCCGGGAAAAAGGAAAATAGGAATATAAATTAGAGTCACAACTATCCACATTACAATAATATGTATAGTCCAATATACTAAGGAATCAAATATAATTTCTACTTGGCTTTGGCATGCTACTAATATGACTATATTTAACGTTCTGGAATTTAACAAGTTCATACAAAACCAGATTGTAAAGATTTATTTCAGAAGTTACTTTGAAATTGTATAGGCAGGAAGTGCTTCATTTGTGAGACTAGCTCTTGCCTTTGTCAACCTGAAAACATTTTTCAGTCTATTCTGGCTTTGGTGCTTAGAAGGGTGCTTGGGTGAAAATAGGAGTCCATAACCCATCCTTTTCCTCCCCCTTCCCTTCTGCTTTGTTGTTATGATTGTTGCTGATCATGATGATGTTATTACTTGTGATGTGATTGTTTGAGACTTCAACCTTCTGTATTCTATACAATAATGATGCTTTTCTTCACTTGTGAGAATGTGTCCATGTTCATCAATGAAGTCTGACATAAGAGTCTTAAGGTAAAATACTTTTCAGAATGCTTCACATTTCACTAACTCAATACTCTCCAAAAGGGATAATTTTCCCCAAAATGCTGACACTATCTATTATAAGTTACATAAAAAGAAAGACTTGTTCCATATAACTTCATTTGTAAAATTTTTACATCTCATGTGTTTTTTTATCATAACACAAACTCTCTGCTATAAGATAATTTATTTAATAACATTTTAACATTTAAGAATAACATATTCTTAACATAGAATATTTAGGAAAGAGATGAAAATAAATAATCTCCAGATAATTTCATTTTCTATAATATGGTAGTGTGAGGAGCCTGAAGCTTTTTCAGTTCAAAACACATAGAAATGCCAGATGAAATGTAACACACATCCTTTTAAATTATATCTGTATGTATCCAATAAGGTAGGAGAAGCTTTTGGGGGGGTTCAAAAAAAAGAAACTAACTTTAAACTGCAGGGTGCCAGATGATGCTGGGCTATTAGTATTCAGAAGGTATTTGCTAATCTTTTTAATGCAAAGGTTTAAATTTTAAAAGCCAAGCAGAATTAGAAATCAAGTGTTGGACTTGTGTAAGGAATAACAACACCCCTCCCCTTGCCAGAGACACTAGAACATAAAGCCTAAAAATGCTAAAATCTCAGCTGAAGCAGATATTGGAGAAAAATTCACTAGTCAGCAAATAAATGTGACAAGGAAATTTGTCTCTCTTCTACTGACCTACAGAAAAGAAGCTGCTGCTGCTGCTGAGTCGCTTCAGTCGTGTCTGACTCTGTGCGACCCCATAGTCAGCAGCGCACCAGGCTCCCCCGTCTCTGGGATTCTCCAGGCAAGAACACTGGAGTGGGTTGCCATTTCCTTCTCCAGTGTATGAAAGTGAAAAGTGAAAGTGAAGTCGCTCAGTCATGTCCGACTCTTTGCAACCCCATGGACTGCAGCCTCCCAGGGAAAAGAAACTACTTTCTGAGAATTCATAAGCCAAAGGTTTGCTCAACAAAATTATAATGGCAAGACGGTATAACCCCCAAGCCAAGAAATTAAAATATAAAAAGTAGTTCTCAACTGTTATATTTTGAAGGAAGCACAAATTCTCTCAGGATTGACCCTGGAATCGCAGGATTCCTGAAGATAAAAGCCAGAGCAATTTGAATACATAATATATGCATATTAACTAAAATATCAGAGAAGACGCATAATGAACATGATTCAAAGGAAACACCACAGAGAAGACTTTGACCGCTATGGATTTCAGATAAATTTTAGGACTGAGAGTATGGGAAAGCATTCAAAAGTCACTGAAATAAATAACAGGTGGAACAAAATATATAAGAAAGCAATGAGTTAGTATTAAATAGAACCTGTCATATTTGATAAATAATCAAATACTTCCTCCAAGAATAAAAATTCATTACTGAAATTAAAAACCTCATCAGTTATGTTAGGCAGACGAGACAAAACTATAGTGTGTCTCTGTGAACTGAAAGACTGAACATCTAGTGTAGAATAAAAAGTGATTAAAAATACTAAATACAAATATTAACATATGGAGGATGAAATGACATCTGACATTTGATTAACATTTCAGAAGGGGAGAAAAGAGAAAATTATGGAGAAGGAATTCAAAGACAGAATGTCTAAGAATTTTCCAGAACTGACTAAAAATTTAGATTCAGGGAGGACTATAATTCCCAAACAAAATATTTTTAAGAAATCAGTCTTTATAATGGACATCTAGTGTCACTTTGTCAACAAAGTGATGTCTCTGCCTTTTAACATACTGTCTGGCTTTGTCATAGTTTTCCTTCCAAGGATCAAGCACTTTTTTAATTTCATTAATTAAGATGTGACAAAGAAGGGATAGACTGATGGATCTTATGTGAAAATAGAAGCAAATTCAATTATTATTAATAAAGTGATAGTTTATGCAATCAGAAAAAAAAATCAGTCTTACACAGAAAAATGTAAGAGCAAATCACCAAGAAACATAAAAATAGCAAAAGAGAAGAGAGATGACTCCTAAGAAAGAATATTAAAGCAGACAGGAAACTTATTAACAAGGAGAAACAAAATGTAGAATTCAGTAGAATAATATATTGAAAATGCCTAAAGGAAATAAAATTCAAATCTAGAATTGCACATCAAGCTAAACTATCACACAAGAAAGAAAGAAATTAAGACATTTTCATAGAAACAAATTGAAGCGGGTTACCAACATTAAAACTAAAGAATGTGTGTTGAAGGGAACACACATCCAGAAAGAGGAGAACAGGAAGGCACAGCAAGAGAAAAAGTTGACAAACAAGACAAAACTTGAAAATGCAATAATGACATAAGCATAAGATGATAAAAATGACACTACTGAAGTTCAAAAACAGGGAGAACTAGATTGTAGGGGCAAAGTAGAATTCAGGATGGAAGGAGAGAATCATATTTATGGTAAACCAAGTGTCATGGACTGAATTTTATTCCCCTCCCCCAATTTATATGTTAAAGCCCCAACCTCCGATGCAACTGTTTTTGGAGATGGAGTCTTTAGGAGATAACTAAGGTTAAATGAGGTCATGAGAGTGGGCCCCAATTCCATAGGACTGGTGTCCTCATGAGAAGAGCAACAGACCCAGAGATCTCTCTCTCCCATGTGCCCAGAGGAAAAGCCATGTGAGGATGTGGTAAGACATCAGCCATCTGCAAGCTGTGAAGACAGTCCTCACTAGAAGCCAACCTTGTCACCCTGATCTTGGACTTCCAGCCTCCAGACTAGGAGAAAATAAAATTTTTGTTGCTTAAGCCACCTAGCCTGTGGTATCCTATTACGTAGCTCAAGTAATATCATGTTTCTTTCATAGTTCAGGAGAAAGATCAAAATGTTAAGTTACTTTTGACTTTTTAAAATAGTCACTTAAAATTGTAAAGATAATCCCTAAAATATGGAATACTGAAAATATATATATATATGCATATGTATAAACACTGCATTTAGTGGTGGGGGAGATAAATATTTCAAAAAAATACTGATGCAGCCAAAGGAAGGAAAAATGAGAGAAAAAACAGAACATAGAAAATGTAGGACCAAAAGCAAAAGAAGATAGCAGAAATATCCCCAAGTATGGCAGCCCCACCCCAGTGTTCTCGCCTGGAGAATCCCCGGGACGGGGGAGCCTGGTGGGCTGCCGTCTATGGGGTCGCACAGAGTCAGACATGACTGAAGTGACTTAGAGCAGCAGCAGCAGCAGCAATAATAAGTAGATTTTAATAACACTGAACTGCATATTGAAAAGACAGATGTACCATTGGATTTTTTTTAATCAAATAATAAACTATGACTAAGAAGCATATCAGAAACAAAGGAGCCAAGAAAAGTTGAGAGTAAAGGAAATGAAAATGATAAGCAAGGTGAATACAAGTTTAAAAAACTTGGTGTGTCTGTGCTGAAATACACCGACCTTAGTCATATAATCCAAAAACATTGATACCTTGTATAATATTGGTATTAGTATCAATATGTGAAGTGATGTAGGCTCCAGAGTGAGTGTCTGAGCTTGATATTGTTTATGCTAGTTTGCCCAATTTATGGTTCACTAAATTACTTAAAAATTGTGCCTCACAGTTTTTCCTCTCTAAAAGAGAGAAAAATAATAGTATCTACTGTATAGTATCATTTTGAGAATTGATTGAATACACACAAATTATGAACTGAATCCATGTACATGTTTTCCTTGGTGGCTCAGTCAGTAAAGAATCCACCAGCAATGCAGGAGACCCAGGTTCGACCCTTGGATCGGGAAGATCCCCTACAGAATGGAATGACTACCCATGCCAGTATTCTTGCCTGGAAAAATCTCATGGACAGAAGAGCCTGGTGGGCTACAGTCAATGGGGTTGCAAAGAACTAGACATGAATGAGTGAATAAAACTGACATATGAATAAAAACTGACATATAGTAATACACACTGTTTCTGAGGAGGATAAAGTGTATTTTAAAAGAAAACCAAAACCAAATGAACGAAAAGGCACTATAAGGGATAAGAAAGCTTAATATATAATGACAAAGGTAAAACTCACTACAAGACAAAGTGAAAGTTGCTCAGACATGTCCGACTCTTTGCGACCCCATGGACTATACAGCCCAGACCAGAATTCTCCAGACCAGAATACTGGGGGGCATAGCCTTTCTCTTTCCAAGGGATTTTCCCAACCCAGGGATTGCCCAGGTCTCCTGCATTGCAGGCCAATTCTTATCAGATGAGCCACCAGGGAAGCCCAAGAATACTAGAGTGGGTAGCCTATCCCTTCTCCAGTAGATCTTCCCAAACCAGGAATTGAACCAGGGTCTCCTGCATTGCAGGTGGATTCTTTACCAGCTGAGCTACCAGGAAAGCCCAAAACTCACTAGAAAGTTATAAATATTCTAAATATGTGTGCATCTAATATTCAGATAGATAAAATCATTTTCAAAAAATGCAAGCACCACTCTTTCAAGAAAACCTTCCCAGATGATGTACTCCTTACCCCAAACTCTAGGTCCCTTTCCTCAGGGCTTCAGGAGCACACAGTGTACAAATTATATTATAGCCCTCTATCACGTTAGTTATAATTTATTTTTTTCCTCAGTTCTCTACTACCAAGTGCCTTAAGCTCCCTGGACTACCTTCTTTGTTTTTAGTGCTAACTTACAAACATAATACAAGCATCCAAAATATGCATGCTTGAAAGATTGTAAAGAAATGGTTTTAAAAAAGTTTAACAGACATAAATTTATTTTTCATAAAAGCCTGAACTTTCTCAGCCTATGTAGGAAATCTCCATACATTATTGTAACTCTTCCCACCCTCCCATCTTATCCTCAACTCGGTATTATGCAGATTGTAATACGTACATACATTTCTGTGAAAGATGGGGGAAATGTTAACAACGTTTTAAAAGATAATGAAGTAGGGACTTTCCTGGTGGCCCAGTGGTTAAAACTTTCTCTTCCAATGCAGGAGGAAGAAGGTTTGGAGCTAAAATCCCACATGCCTTGCAGCCCAAAAACCGAAACATAAACCGGAAGCAATACCATAATAAGTTCAATACAGACTTCAAAAGTGGTCCAGATTTGTGTTTTTTTAAAAAAATGCCAATGAAGTATGAGGAGTGAAAAAAGAGATGCTGAAGAGGAAAACTATGGAAGAACCTATGGAAAAAAATACCAAGGAGAAGTGAGCCAGGCTGCAGGGCTGAACCTCAGAAAGGCTCAAACTCTGGAGAGGCAAGGAGTCAGAAAGACAGCAAAAGCAGACGCTATCTCACCCGCTACCCCCACCTCCCCTAATAGACTCCCCGTGAAAGCTGACACTGAGAATCCCAATTGGATTCCACCATTGGTGGAGAAGCTGCTCTTGAGAGAGTGAGACTGGAAGGATAACTAGAGACACTGCAGTCTGGACAGTGGATTTCCCAGCTCCCTTCCCTTTCTGTCCTTCCACACACAACCAGAAACTATCCACAGTCTCATAAAAAGATGTTAGGGTATAGATTATGGGCCAATTCACTGTCACTGATCATGTGATAAATCTGACAGTCAACAAACTTCACTTGGAGACAAATACCTCTTCAAGGCACTTTGTTGTTTACTATGCACAGGCACTGGAAATGCATATTACAAACCACATACAGATAAACAATTCACAGACCTAGCTTCAAATTGTTAAAAAAAATTTTTTTAAACCACTGATTTCAAATAAATGCATTGGTTAAATTGTAGTTGAGGGAAATATCAGTGTCCATAGAGACCTATATATATATGTATATATATTTTCTTCTGGGAACAATGCAAAATTACAAAATGTTACACATAAAAAGCAGACATTCTGCCATTTAACTAAATACCTAAAAAGGGACAAATTCCTTCAAAGAAGACTATAACACTGGCAGTTTTTCACCTTCCTAGTCATATTTTGGGGAAAGCAGGAATAAAGCCTGCTCCTTCATGAATAAGGAGAAAAATGATAAAATTTGAATCACAGTCTGAAGGTTTTCAGTGCTCAATGCAGGTCTACTGGAATATCTGAGATTCATCTCTGTGGAAAGAGTTTTATTGTCAGTACGGTTTTCCATTATTTAGACTAAACTCCTACCACCTGCTAGAAAGACACATAAAACAAATGGATTTGCAGACTATGTTTGCTTTCTTCTGATGAATGAATCTGTCCCACGTCTGCTTTTTGGAATCATAAGTAAAATATTGACAGTTTACATTTTTTAAATGTTTATTCTGTCTCCAATGTATATTTTCCTCTGTTATAAAACTGAGCCAAAGAAAATATAATTCTTCAGGCAGTCAAAAATATAAAAAAATAAACAGGCTTGGGTACAGCAAACTAAAATGTTCCTACCCTGTTGCTCTGTGATTAACACTCATTGCTCTCCAGTACAGGACCGGAATCTACACTTAATATAAAGATTGATAAGTTCAAGGAAAGTTTCTGGAAATAGTATGTTCTATTTACTGCTCATTTCTAGAAACAGTTCAAGGGAATGATATGTTAATCAAATCCAGGTCTCCTGTATAAAGTAACATTTACTCTCAAATAATATTTAAATGCTCTAACAATGAATTGTAAGATAATAAGACATGTCCTAGACATGTCCTCTTTTCTATAGTTTTAATCTGTCAAAATAATAAACTAGTAAAAAATACATTTTTATAAAATTTTAATAAAGCTAATTAAAAATCCTATATTTGCAGTAAAGAATATGAAAATATTACTTTAAAATTTTCAGAGTGTAGTTATATTTGTACCACCTACCTTATTTTGTAGTTAAATGGAAGGTTTAATATAATGATTTTTCTTGTTTGAAAAAAAACTAATAAGAGATATTTTGATAATATGTACATCACAGGAAATATGAGCAACTTTCAGAAAGGCCATTCAGAATGTTAAAAAAAAATGATATCCTAGGGGGACTTCCCTGGCGGTCCAGTGGTCAAGACCCCACGCTTCCACTACTGGTGGTCCAGGTTTGATACCCGGTAGGGGAACTAAGATCTTGCATGCTGTGCAAAGTGGGGAAAAAATGGTATCCTTTGTTAAAAACAGTTCAGTTCAGTTCAGTTGCTCAGTCGTGTCCGACTCTTTGGGACTGCATGAATCGCAGCATGCCAGGCCTCCATGTCCATCACCAACTCTTGGAGTTCACTCAGACTCACATCCATCGAGTCAGTGATGCCATCCAGCCATCTCATCCTCGGTCGTCCCCTTCTCCTCCTGCCACTAATCCCTCCCAGCATCAGAGTCTTTTCCAATGAGTCAACTCTTCTCATAGGTGGCCAAAGTACTGGAGTTTCAGCTTTAGCATCGTTTCTTCCAAAGAAATCCCAGGGCTGATCTCCTTCAGAATGGATTGGTTAGGACATCCTTAACAGCCTTTTCTCAGTGACTCCTCTCCTATCAATTAGAGTGGAATATTGTGACTGAATATATTAATGTATATAAGGTAGAATGTGAACCAATGGAGGCTTTGTGAGCAAACAAGTGTAGAAGCAAAGACAGCCACAGAGGAAGTGAGGTTATGGTTCAGTCAAGGGGCGCCTATACAGAGGGAGCTTTGCCAAAGAGTTTGAATATTGGATTTGCACTGACTGAGTCAGCAACAAAAATGCAGAGGTGAGTGGAGTCTAGGCTAACGCTTTCAAGTGTTCTGATGCCATTTGCATTGTGGAGATGCATGCAACCTCTCCTATCAATTAGAGTGGAATATTGTGACTGAATATATTAATGTATATAAGGTAGAATGTGAACCAATGGAGGCTTTGTGAGCAAACAAGTGTAGAAGCAAAGACAGCCACAGAGGAAGTGAGGTTATGGTTCAGTCAAGGGGCGCCTATACAGAGGGAGCTTTGCCAAAGAGTTTGAATATTGGATTTGCACTGACTGAGTCAGCAACAAAAATGCAGAGGTGAGTGGAGTCTAGGCTAACGCTTTCAAGTGTTCTGATGCCATTTGCATTGTGGAGATGCATGCAGCAGGCTTTCTAACTTGATGCCATTAAAAAAAAATAAGTCACATAACTGGCTGAAACTTTCTTCCTATTAACTTTCAGGAAGGATGAAGTCTCGGTATTAATTCTATCACTCAAAACAAAGCCGGAGATGCAGAGTAATTGTCAAATGTATAAGAAATAGGATTGAGTAAAATTACTTAACTAAATTACAGAAGATTGATCTATTTCTCTTGACTTCTGATAAGAGTGAGGGAAAAAAGTTCCTAGGATACAATTCAGGAAGGAACAACTGAGTATAACCGTTTAAAGTGAGGAAAATTCTGATAGAAGCCAAACAGAAATAAGATGAAATGTTGCCAAACGAAAAAGCTGAAAGGGACGTTAAAATACAGCCAAGACAGCCAGTGTCTGTTCTTAAATGGTTTCTGAAGGCACATTCATCATCATACAGGTTTTACGTAGAGCCTGGTGAACTGTTTCCACTCTAACAGGTTCAGAAGATCCATTGCATCAGCGTCCCCAAAACAGATTTATCTTTCAGGGGAAAGAGCACACCAGCTAAGGTTAGAGGAATGTTTGTTTATTAACATGTTAAAGTGAGAATTGTAACTATGACAGCGGGTGTAGCTTTCTCTCTCTGGGCAGGCAAGCTGTTTCAAATGCTTTAGTCTGTTCTGGCTGTGTGTGGGGAAGTGCTCAAGATGGGATGCTGTATCTGCTCTCAAAGTTGCTGTGGTAATAACAGAATTTGCCATGCACTGAAAGCTTTGCTATGCAATGCAGTTTAGAGACAGGGTTCCTCCCTGCACAGTACAAGATATCACATTCATCCTTCAAAAATAAAGACACAGACATAGGTATACATATATATATGTGTGTGTATACATATATGATTATAATATATATTTGGGCTTCCCTGGTTACTCAGACGGTAAAGGATCTGCCTGCAAAGCAAGAGATGCAGGTTAGATCTCTGGGTCGGGAAGATCCCCTGGTGAACGAAATGGCAACCCACTCCAGTATTCTTGCCTAAGAAATCCCATAAACAAAGGAGCCTGGTGGGTTATAGTCCATGCCTGCCTGCGGGCTGAGATGCCTTAGACGTATCCAACTCTTTGCAACCCTAGGGACTGGTAGCCCAGCAGGCTCCTCTGTCCATGGGGATTCTCTAGGCAAGAATACTGGAGTGGGTTGCATGCCCTCCTCCAGGGGATCTTCCCCACCCAGAGATCAAACCTTTGTCTCTTGTCTCCAGCATCGGTAGGCAAGTTCTTTACCACTAGCGCCACCTAAGAAGACTGGGTTATAGTTCATGGGGTCGCAAAGGGTCAAAGTGTCAGAAATGACTGAGCCCTAACAGTTTCTTTCACTTTCATAATAATATATATTACTAAAATATGTAACAAAATACACACATTCACGCATACATACACAGAGTACACACACATGAATAAGTAAGCTTGGAGTGGCTGCTGGAGTAAACTGGCCCTGAATTTCCATTCATATTGAGTGAACCATACTTGGGTTTAACAGTGAAAAGACTCAAACATAGAGAATAGACTTATGGTTGCAACAGGAAAGGATTGCAGGGAGGGAAGAGTGGGAGGTTGGGATTAGAAGACGTAAACTATTACAGAGAATCGATAAACAACAAGGTCCTACTGTACAGCACAGAGAACAATATTCAATACCCTGACTAAACCATAAAGGAAAATAATTTTTAAAAGAGTAAATAAGGAGTTCATGATCTGAGCCACAGTCAGCTCCTGGTCTTGTTTTTGTTGACTGTGTAGAGCTTTTCCATCTTTGGCTCCAAAGAATATAATCAGTCTGATTTCAGTGTTGACTATCTGGTGATGTCCATGTGTGGAGTCTTCTCTTGTGTTGTTGGAAGAGAAGTGCCTTATGGCAGAAAGTGAAGAGGAACTAAAAAGCCTCTTGTTGAAAGTGAAAGTGGAGAGTGAAAAAGTTGGCTTAAAGCTCAACATTCAGAAAATGAAGATCATTGCATCTGGTCCCATCATTTCATGAGAAATAGATGGGGAAACAGTGGAAACAGTGTCAGACTTTATTTTTTTGGGCTCCAAAGTCACTGCAGATAGTGACTGCAGCCGTGAAATTAAAAGATGCTTACTACTTGGAAGAAAAGTTATGATTCACCTAGATAGCATATTGAAAAGCAGAGACATTACTTTGCTATGGTTTTTCCAGTGGTCATGTATGGATGTGAGAGTTGGACTGTGAAGAAAGCTGAGTGCCAAAGAATTGATGCTTTTGAAGTGTGGTGCTGGAGAAGACTCTTGAGAGTCCCTTGGACTGCAAGGAGATCCAACCAGTCCATTCTGAAGGAAATCAGCCCTGGGATTTCTTTGGAGGGAATGACGCTGAAGCTGAAACTCCAGTACTTTGGCCACCTTATGCGAAGAGTTGACTCATTGGAAAAGACTCTGATGCTGGGAGGGATTGGGGGCAGGAGGAGAAGGGGATGCTAGAGGATGAGATGGCTGGATGGCACCACTGACTCAATGGACGTGAGTCTGAGTGAACTCCGGGAGTTGGTGAGGGACAGGGAGGCCTGGCGTGCTGCAGTTCATGGCGTCGCAAAGAGTCAGACACGACTGAGCAACTGAACCAAACTGAACTGAATAATTAGTGATGTTGAACATCTTTTCATGTGCCTCTTGGCTGAAAAAATGTCTATTTAGGTCTTCTGCCCATTTTTTGTTTGGGTTGTTTGTTTTGATATTGAGCTAGTGAGCTGTTTGTAAATTTTGGAGATGAATCTCTTGTTGGTTGCATCGTTTGCAAATATTTTTTCCCACTCTGAGTTGTCTTTTGTTTGTTTATGGTTTCCTTTGCTGTGAAAAACTTTTGAGCTTACCATTTGTTCATTTTTGTTTTTATTTCCATTATGCTAGGAGACATTAAAAAAAATATTGCTGAGATTTATGTCGAGTATTCTGCCTATGTTTTCCTCTAAGATCTTTGAGTATCTGGTCTTACATTTAATTCTTTAATCCATTTTGAGTTTATTTTTGTGTATGATGTTAAAGGAGGCTTCCTTGGTAGCTCAGATAGTAAAGAATCTGCCTGCAACCTGGGTTCGACCCCTGGGTGGGGAAGATCCCCTGGAAGAGGAAATGGTAACCTCTTCCAGTATTCTTGCCTAGAGAATTCCATGGAGAGAGGAGCCTGGTAGGCTACAGTCTGTGGGGTCTCAAAAAGTTGGGCACAACTGAGAGACTAACACAAATACATGGTGTTATGTGTTACACATAACACCCCTTATGTGTGATATATATGATGTTACATATGATACATATGATGTCACATTATATGATCATATGATGTGATACATATGTGTGGTATTATGTGTGATATACATAACATCCCTTAAAGAATGTTCTAATTTCATTTTTTTTCACATGTAAATGTCCAGTTTTCCCAGTACCACTTGTTGAAGAGACTGTCTTTTCTCTATTGCATAGTCTTGCCTCCTCTTTCATAGATTAATTCACCATAAGTGTGTGTGTTTATTTCTGGGCTTTCTATCGTGTTCTGTGGATTTAAATGTCTATTTTTGTGCCAGTATCCTACATTTTTGATGATTGTATCTTTGTAGTATAGCCTAAAATCAGGGAGCCTGATTTTTCTTTTTCAAATTTGCTTTGGATCTTCAGGGTCTTTTGTGTCTCTATAGAAATTTTAAGATTATTTTTGTTTTAGTTCTGTGAAAAATGCCATTTTGCATTGAATCTGTAGATTGTTTTGGATGTATAGTCATTTTAACAATATCAGTTCTTCAAATCCAAGAACATGGTATATCTTCCCATCTGTGTGTGTCATCTTTGATTTCTTCCATCAGCATCTTATAGTTGTTGTAGGTCAGGTCTTTTGTCTCCTTAGGTAAGTTTATTCCTAGGTATTTTATCCTTTTTAATGTGATGGTAAATGGGACTGTCATATGGTCCACAGCCTTGTCTAACTCAATGAAACTGTGAGCCATGCTCTGTAGGGTCACCCAAGACAGACGGGTCATGATGGAGAGTTCTGACAAAGTGTGGTCCACTGGAGGGGGGAATGGCAAACCACTTCAGCGTTCTTGCCTGGAGAACCCCATGAACAGTAAGAAAAGGCAGAAAGAGAGGACACTGAAAGAGGAACTCCCCAGGTCGGTAGGTGCCCAATATGCTACTGGAGATCAGTGGAGAACTAACTCCAGAAAGAATGAAGAGATGGAGCCAAAGCAAAAACAACCCCCAGTTGTGGATGTGACTGGTGATGGAAGTAAAGTCCGATGCTGTAAAGAACAATATTGCATAGGAACCTGGAATGTTAGGTCCATGAATCAAGGCAAATTGGAAGTGGTCAAACAGGAGATGGCAAGAGTGGACATTGACAATTTAGGAATCAGTGAAATGGACTGGAATGGGTTTTCACTCAGAGGACCATTATACCTATTACTGTGAGCAAGAATCCCTTAGAAGAAATGGAGTAGCCATCATGGTCAACAAAAGAGTCCAAAATGCAGTACTTGGATGCAGTCTCAAAAACAACGGAATGGTCTCTGTTTGTTTCCAAGGCAAACCATTCAATATCACAGTAATCCAAGTCTATGCCCCAACCAGTACTGCTGAGGAAGCTGAAGTTGAACAGTTCTATGAAGACCTACAAGACCTTCTCACACCCCAAAAAGATGTCCTTTTCATTATAGGTGATTGGAATGAAAAAGTAGGAAATCAAGAAATACCAGGAGTAACAGGAAAACTAGGCCTTTGAGTACAGAATGAAGCAGGGAAAGGCTAATCGAGCTTTGCCAAGAGAACACATTGGTCATAGCAAACACCCTCTTCCAACAACACAAAATAAGACTCTACACATGGACATCATCAGATGGTCGATACCAAAATCAGATTGATTATATTCTTTGCAGCCAAAGAAGGAGAAGCTGTATACAGTCAGCGAAAACAAGACCAGGAGCTGACTGTGGCTCAGATCATGAACTCCTTATTGCCAAATTCAGACTTAAATTGAAGAAGTAGGGAAAACCACTAGACCATTCAGGTATGACCTAAATCAAATCCCTTATGATTATACAGTAGAAGTGAGAAATAGATTCAAGGGATTAGATCTGATAGAGTGCCTGATGAACTATCGACGGAGATTTGTGACATTGTACAGGAGTCAGTGATCAAGACCATCCCCAAGAAAAAGAAATGCAAAAAGGCAAAATGGTTGTCTGAAGAGGTCTTAAAAACAGCTATGAAAGAAGCAAAAGACAAAGGAGAAAAGGAAAGATATATGGAGCATTCCAAAGAATGGCAAAGAGAGATAAGAAAGCCTTTCTCAGTGATCAGTGCAAAGAAATAGAGGAAAACAATAGAATGGGAAAGACTAGAGTTCTCTTCAAGAAAATTAGAGATACCAAGGGAAATTTTCATGAAAAGATGGGCTCCATAAAGGACAGAAATGGTATGGATCTAACAAAAGCAGAGATATTAAGAAGAGGTGGCAAGAATACACAGAAGAACTATACAAAAAAGATCTTCAGTTCAGTTCAGTCGCTCAGTCGTGTCTGACTCTTTGCGACCTCGCAGCACGCCAGGCCTCCCTGTCCATCACCAACTCCTGGAGTTCACTCAGACTCATGCCCATCGAGTCAGTGATGCCATCCAGCCATCTCATCCTCTGTCGTCCCCTTCTCCTCCTGTCCCCAATCCCTCCCAGCATCAGAGTCTTTTCCAATGAGTCAACTCTTCGCATAAGGTGAGGTGGCCAAAGTACTGGAGCTTCAGCTTTAGCATCATTCCTTCCAAAGAATCCCGGGGCCAACCCTGATAATCATGATGGTGTGATGATTCACCTAGAGCCAGACATCCTGGAATGTGAAGTCAAGTGGGCCTTAGGAAGCATCACTACAAACAAAGCTAGTGGAGGTGATGGAATTCTACTTGAGCTAAATTCTAATTAACTACTTGAGCTAATTTTACTTGCACTATTTCAAATCCTGAAAGATGATGCTGTGACAGTGCTACACTCAATATGCCAGCAAATTTGGAAAACTCAGCAGTGACCACTGGATTGGAAAAGGTCAGTATTCATTCCAATCCCAAAGAAAGGCAATGCCAAAGAATGCTCAAACTACTGCACGATTGCACTCGTCTCACACACTAGCAAAGTAATGCTCAAAATTCTCCAAGACAGGTTTCAAGTGAACTGCATGAACCGGGAACTTCCAGATGTTCAGGCTGCATTTAGAGAAGGCAGAGGAACCAGAGTTCAAATTGCCAGCATCTATTGGATCATTGAAAAAGCAAGAGAGTTCCAGAAAAACATTTACTTCTGCTTTATTGATTATGCCAAAGCCTTTGACTGTATGGATCACAACAAACTGTGGAAAATTCTGAAAGAGATGGGAATACCAGACCACCTGACCTTCCTCCTGAGAAATCTGTATGCAGGTCAAGAAGCAACAGTTAGAACTGGACATGGAACAACAGACTGGTTCCAAATTGGGAAAGGAGTATGTCAAGGCGGTATATTTTCACCATGCTTACTTTACTTGTATGCAGAATACATCATGAGAAATGCTGGACTGGATGAAGCACAAGCTAGAATCAAGATTTCTGGGAGAAATATCAATAACCTCAGATATGCAGATGACACATCTTTATGGCAGAAAGTGAAGAGGAACTGAAGAGCCTCTTGATGAAAGTGAAAGAGGAGAGTGAAAGAGCTGGCTTAAAACTCAACATTCAAAAAATGAAGATCATGCCATCCGGTCCCATCACTTCATGGGAAATAGATGGGGAAACAATTGGGGGCTCCAAAATCACTGCAGTGCTGACTGCAGCCATGAAATTAAAAGACACTTGCTCCTTTGCAGAAGAGTTATGACCAACCTAGATGCTATTAAAAAGCAGAGACATTGTCAACAAAGGTCTGTCTAGTCAAGGCTATGGTTTTTCTAGTAGTCATGTATGGATGTGAGAGTTGGACTGTAAAGAAAGCTGAGCGCTGAAGAATTGATGCTTTTGAACTGTGTTGTTGGAGAAGACTTTTGAGTCCCTTGGAGTGCAAGAAGATCTAACCAGTCCATCCTAAAGGAAACCAGTCCTGAATATTCATTGAAAGGACTGAGGTTGAAGCTGAAACTCCAATACTTTGGCCACCTGATGCAAAGCACTGACTCATTTGAATAACCCTGATGCTGGGAAAGATTGAGGGTGGGAGAAGGGGACGACAGAGGATGAGATGGTTGGATGGCATCACCGACTCAATATACATGAGTTTGAGTAAATTTTGGGAGGACAGGGAGGCCTGGCATGCTACAGTCCATGTGGTCACAAAGAGTGGGACACGACCGAGCAACTGAACTGAACTGAACTGAAAATCGGATTGGTTTTTTAATGTCTCTTTCTGATCTTTCACTGTTAGTGTGTAAAAATGCAGCAGATTTTTGTGTATTTATTTTGTATCTTTCAACTTTATTGAATTTGTTGATGAATTCTTTAGTACTTTTCTGGTAGGATTTTCTATGTATAGTATCATATCGTGTGCAAACAGTGACAGTTTTACTACTTTTCTAATTTGGATTCCCTTTTTCTCTTTTTCCAGAGAATATACTTTGGATGATTTTAGTTCTTTAAAATGTGTTGCTGACTTACTTTAGGGTCCTGCATATTGTCAATTTATATGTTAAGATATGTGTGTTTTATGTATACTTTCAAAGAATGCACATTCTGAGGTTGTTTGGTTCCACATTCTATATATATGCCATCATGTCAGTTTTTAAAATCTTATACTGCAAGTCTTTTGTATCCCCACTAACTTTTTTTCTCATCTATTAGTTACTGAGAGAGGTTAAACTCCCATTATGACTTTAGATTTCCTGTTTCTCTTTTTATATTTGCTAAGTTTTGCTTTTATTAACTTTGAAGCTCTATTTTTAGGTGCCTGCCATATAAATTTAGAATTGATATATCTGTATTGTGAAATGTTTCTTCTTTTCTCAAGTAATGCTTCCTACTTTAAAGTCTACCTTTCTGATACTAATGGAACCATATCAGCTTTCTTTGGGCTAATATGTACCTGGTATATCTTTTTTCATATTTATATTTAAGTTTTTCTGTGCTCTTATATTTTAATATGAACTTTCTTGAGAAACATATAACGTTTTTAAAAATCCAGTCTGATAGTTCTGGTCTTTAGTTTGAGTATTTAAAGCTTTTATTATAATTATTCACGTTTGTTTCCTGTTTGTGTTTTGTTTTTTGTTCCACTTTTTTCTTTTTTGCTGTTTTTTGGACTAATCAAGCATTATTTTTATCTTTCTCTTTTTTTCTCTACTAGCATGTTACATATTTGTTCTCATTTTACTTTTCATTTTCTGTATATGTGATTATCCCAGTTCTACTTATCACATTCAGACAACATTTGACTCTGGCAACACTTTTACTTTATCCCGGGTCCTCCCCTTACCCATCCTCCCTCCCCCACCCTCTGCCTCTTGTGTCATTATTATTATTCATTTAAATTTTATTTGAGCCCCCATGAGACACTAGCATCATTGTTTCGTTAAAGTTTTTTTAAACTGGAGTATAAATACTTTCCAATGTTGTGTTGGTTTCTGCTTATAACAACGTGAACTAGCTATAAATATCCACATATCCTCTCCCTGTTGAGCCTCCCTGTCACCACCACCCTCTCCCCCATGCAGCATCATTGTTTTTTACAATCAATTTTCAGTTAGATGTACTCACATATTTTCCCTATCCATTGCTTTTTGCTATTTTCTGAATTTATGTGTTTTTCCCTAGGCATCTTTCCTTTCTGAATTAAAAAAAAAGACTTTCTTTTTATTACTTGTAATACATATTTTCTATAAAGAATATTCTGTTTTCTCTTTTTTGGTCTGGAAATGAATTATCTTTACCTTTGCTTTTGAAGATAATTTCATTGGATGAATGGAGAATGCAGTACACCCCCTTTCACCCCCCAACACACTTTAAAGATGCCATTCCATTGTCTTTGGCTTTTATCTTTTCTTGGCAATGCTGGCTGTCAGTCTTATTGCTATTTGATGTGATATCTTTTTTCTCTGCCTACTTTTAAGAGTTTACTTTATATATTTGATTTGTGGTAGCTTTTTAGGCATGATTTTTTCCCTTCTGTTTATCCTGCTTGGGATTTTCAACCTTTCTTTAATTTGTGAGATGATGCTTTTTGTAATTCTCTGCCATTATAAATATCCACATATCCTCTCCCTGTTGAGCCTCCCTGTCACCACCACCCTCTCCCCCATGCAGCATCATTGTTTTTTACAATCAATTTTCAGTTAGATGTACTCACATATTTTCCCTATCCATTGCTTTTTGCTATTTTCTGAATTTATGTGTTTTTCCCTAGGCATCTTTCCTTTCTGAATTAAAAAAAAAGACTTTCTTTTTATTACTTGTAATACATATTTTCTATGAAAGAATATTCTGTTTTCTCTTTTTTGGTCTGGAAATGAATTATCTTTACCTTTGCTTTTGAAGATAATTTCATTGGATGAATGGAGAATGCAGTACACCCCCTTTCACCCCCCAACACACTTTAAAGATGCCATTCCATTGTCTTTGGCTTTTATCTTTTCTTGGCAATGTTGGCTGTCAGTCTTATTGCTATTTGATGTGATGTCTTTTTTCTCTGCCTACTTTTAAGAGTTTACTTTATATATTTGATTTCTGGTAGCTTTTTAGGCATGATTTTTTCCCTTCTGTTTATCCTGCTTGGGATTTTCAACCTTTCTTTAATTTGTGAGATGATGCTTTTTGTAATTCTCTGCCATTATATTTTCAAATATTATTTTTGCTCCTTTTTTCTCTCTCTTTTGGGTTCTTTTATATTAGAAATTTTTACTCTCTTCAATGTATTCCTTACTTTATTATCTGTATTCTTATTCTTTCTCTTTTTCAGTTTGATTATTTTTTGCTGTTTAAAGGTTCACTAACTAGCTTTCTTTGTTGTGTCTAAATATTATTATGCAATCTATTTAATTTCATTTTATATTTTTCAGTTTTAGAGTTTTTGTTATTAAAAAGTAGGTTCACCATCCTGTAATCTATTTTCTCAAATATATAATCACAGTCATCCTAAAGACCATGTTTAATACAACTTTATTAAAGACCATCTTTAATACAACTCCAGTGTGTGGGTCACTTGTATGTTTACCTTTTCTGTTTTTCCTTCTTGACTTCTTTCTTCATATGCCTGACAATATTTTATTGAATGTTGAGCATTATGTATAAAGATGATCTGAATGATGTCTTCTGTTTTATGAGAGTATTTCCGCTACCCTTTGGTGGCTCAGATGGTAACGAATATGCCTACAATGAAGGAGACCTGGCTTTGATCCCTGAGTTGGAGGATCCCCTGGAGAAGGAAATGGCAACCCACTCCAATATTCTTACCTGACAGGGTACAGTACATGGGGTTGCAAAGTGTCAGACACGACTGGGTGACTAACACACCCTTGCCCACAGTAGAAAGGAGATTGCCTCAGTCCAGTCAGGCACTCAGTTCAGTTAAGGATGTTTTGCAGACATTCAAAATTTGGTCTGTTTTGGGTTTACCCAATTCTAGAGCCCGAGGAATGCCGACTGAGAACCTGAGATGAGAACCTCAGCAGGTCCGAAACTCGTTTTTGTGTTCCTATACTGTGAGTCCATTGGAAACTCTACTCTGCAAAAATGTTCATTCTGCTTTTAATTTCCTTTCTCCTCGGCTCTGAGCCCCTAGCCTTATACAGCTGAGTTGGCAATACTCCTGGGAAAAAGTTTATATCAGACTCACTTCTCTGGGCCCCTGCAGGATGTGCCTTTTCAGTTCTGAACTCCACTTGCATTTTTACAGCCCCACAAGAATGGCTAAAGTCCTGCAGGCTTCTCTGTCTCTTAGCATCTGCTCTCTTTCTGGTTTCTTAACTTCTTTCCCCATGCCAAGAATCAGCAAATAACCCCTGAGGGAAAAATGAGCTTTCAGAAAGTTGGACTTACCTCAGTGAGCTTTCTATTTCTCCAGGATCTGGCTTCTCAAATCCTGACTACTCAGCAACTCTCCAGTTACGTCAACAGATGTTTTTGGATTTTATCTGGCTTCTTTAATTGCCCGCAGCAGACATATTGGTCTTCTACATTCTACCCTATTTTAGCCAGAAGTTGAACTGGATCTTTTCTTTTTTCTTTTTAGTGTAGATGATAGTCAACATCTTACACAAAGTATGAAAGATATGTGCAGTTGATTTCTAGTTACTGTTTTTTATTCTAGTTATTCTGTTTCTTGCTTATTAAAAGCTTGTGTCTTCTTTCCTCATATTTCTCTGGAATGCTTACACATTTTTTGCTGTTGCTTTGTTCCAGAGAAAATGTATTACTAAATGACTTTTTCATTTTCCCGGGTCTGGCCCTCCATCCAGTTGTTTACTACTTCTGTGATTTTATGACTTGAAATGTCAACTCTCACTTCCTAAGTTCAGATATGATTCTGAAATTTACAAATAATTTGAATTATTGAGTTACAATAAATTTTAGAACACTTGATTCAAACCTTTATGCTGTAGATGAGTACTTCCCCCCCCGCCACAACATTCTTCCCAGGATGCAGGTTATTTATAGTGTAGTTGCACCCATGATTCATTTTGCTGTGTGCTTAGTCTCTCAAGGACAAGTTCAGTTCATTCACTTGATAATCTCACACTTTTTGAGCACTTATGTACTAGACTTTCCTATGGTTTTAGGAGTTAAGTAGGGCAATAAATAATTCTACTCACATGTGACATAAAACAAAAAGGTGACCAGATGATTGGTACATTACTCACTTGTGGAAATGTTTTCTATGTGTTTCCAAATTTTCTTTTAAAATGAAACAAAATAGTGCTTATTTTCCTACTCAATTGCTGGTAGTGTTCTGTTACTAAATCTGGCTGCTGGTTTTTTAGATATATTCAGTTTGTGAAAATTCACTGGGCTCAACACATAATTTGATCAGTTTTTAGTATCATCATTTTTGTACTTCAGTAAAAATTTTAAAAAGAACTAACTGTGAAAGTGCTGCACTCAATATGTCAGCAAATCTGGAAAACTCAGCAGTGGCCACAGGACTGGAAAAGGTCAGTTTTCATTCCAATCCCAAAGAAAGGTAATGCCAAAGAATGCTCAAACTACTGCACAATTGCACTCATCTCACACGCTAGTAAACCTCAAAATTCTTCAAGCTAGGCTTCGGCAATATGTGAGCCATGAAATTCCAGATGTTCAAGCTGGTTTTAGAAAAGGCAAAGGAACCAGAAATAAAATTGCCAACATCCACTGGATCATCAAAACAGCAAAAGAGTTCCAGAAAAACATCTATTTCTGCTTTATTGATTATGCCAAAGCCTTTGTGTGGATCACAATAAACTGTGGAAAATTCTGAAAGCAACAGGAATACCAGACCNAACTCTCACTTCCTAAGTTCAGATATGATTCTGAAATTTACAAAATAATTTGAATTATTGAGTTACAATAAATTTTAGAACACTTGATTCAAACCTTTATGCTGTAGATGAGTACTTCCCCCCCCGCCACAACATTCTTCCCAGGATGCAGGTTATTTATAGTGTAGTTGCACCCATGATTCATTTTGCTGTGTGCTTAGTCTCTCAAGGACAAGTTCAGTTCATTCACTTGATAATCTCACACTTTTTGAGCACTTATGTACTAGACTTTCCTATGGTTTTAGGAGTTAAGTAGGGCAATAAATAATTCTACTCACATGTGACATAAAACAAAAAGGTGACCAGATGATTGGTACATTACTCACTTGTGGAAATGTTTTCTATGTGTTTCCAAATTTTCTTTTAAAATGAAACAAAATAGTGCTTATTTTCCTACTCAACTGCTGGTAGTGTTCTGTTACTAAATCTGGCTGCTGGTTTTTTAGATATATTCAGTTTGTGAAAATTCACTGGGCTCAACACATAATTTGATCAGTTTTTAGTATCATCATTTTTGTACTTCAGTAAAAATTTTAAAAAGAACTAACTGTGAAAGTGCTGCACTCAATATGTCAGCAAATCTGGAAAACTCAGCAGTGGCCACAGGACTGGAAAAGGTCAGTTTTCATTCCAATCCCAAAGAAAGGTAATGCCAAAGAATGCTCAAACTACTGCACAATTGCACTCATCTCACACGCTAGTAAACCTCAAAATTCTTCAAGCTAGGCTTCGGCAATATGTGAGCCATGAACTTCCAGATGTTCAAGCTGGTTTTAGAAAAGGCAAAGGAACCAGAAATAAAATTGCCAACATCCACTGGATCATCAAAACAGCAAAAGAGTTCCAGAAAAACATCTATTTCTGCTTTATTGATTATGCCAAAGCCTTTGTGTGGATCACAATAAACTGTGGAAAATTCTGAAAGCAACAGGAATACCAGACCACCTGACCTGTCTCTTGAGAAACCTGTATGCAGGTCAAGAAACAACAGTTAGAACTGGACATGGAACAATAGACTGGTTCCAAATAGGAAAGGGGGTATGTCAAGGCTATCTATTGTCACCCTGCTTACTAACTTATATGCAGAACTTATCATAAGAAATGCTGGGCTGGAAGAAGCACAAGCTGGAATAAAGATTTCTGGGAAAAATATAAATAATGCAGATATGCAGATGGCACCACCCTTATGACAAAAAGTGAGGAAGAACTAAAGAGCCTCTTGAAAGTGAAAGAGGAGAGTGAAAAAGTTGGCTTAGAGCTCAACATTCAGGAAACTAAGATCATGGCATCTGGTCCCATCACTTCATGGGAAATAGATGCAGAAACAGTGGAAACAGTGGCTGACTTTCTTTTTGGGGCTCCAAAATCACTGCAGATGGTGACTGCAGCCATGAAATTAAAAGACACTTACTCCTTGGAAGGAAAGTTATGACTACCCTAGACAGCATATTAAAAAGCAGAGACATTACTTTGTCAACAAAGGTCTGTTTAGTCAAGGCTGTGGTTTTTCCAGTGATCATGTATGGATGTGAGTTGGACTGTAAAGAAAGCTGAGCACAGAAGAATTGATGCTTTTGAACTGAATGTTGGAGAAGACTCTTGAGAGTCTTGGACTCCTTGGACTGCAAGGAGATCCAACCAGTCCATCGTAAAGGAGATCAGTCTTGGGTGTTCATTGGAAGAACTGATGTTGAAGCTGAAACTCCAATACTTTGGCCTCCCAGTGAGAAGAGCTGACTTATTTGAAAAGACTGTGATGCCTGGAAAGATTGAGGGCAGGAAGAGAAGGGGATGACAGAGGATGAGATGGTTGGATGGCATCACTGACCCAGTGGACATGAGTTTGGGTAAACTCTGAGAGTTAGTGATGGACAGGGAGGCCTGGCCTGCTGCTGTTCATGGGGTTGCAAAGAGTTGGACATGGCTAAGCAACTGAACTGAATACTATAATGTCAAATCTAAAGAAAGTGCCAAAGACAAGAAAGCTTGAAAACCATTGATCTCGTGTAGCCTCCAACCCCTAGGGTGATCAGGGAAGAGAAGACTGAAACTTAGTAAAGGGAGTGTCTCTTGGAACAAAGATGGACACTTGGGCTCTCTGACTCCAAGTTCTGTCTTACTTTTCTAACTGGTTGGTTCAGGAAAAGCAGAAGGAGAAGAAACTCAGCATGCAGCAACATTGGAGCTTGAGGATATTCTCAGAACCCCAAATGCAGCTTGTGTGAGTCAGCACTTCCTACTCTTTTTCTACCCTCTTCTGCCTCCTCTGGTCATTTAAAAACAGATCCTTTTATCTCAGGCAAACTTGGAGATGGTTATTTTATCACCTAAGAATCATTTGACTATGTATGATTAGGAAAGAGGGTAATTTGTGCCTGTGAAATCTAACAAGGGCCCAGCACAAGGTACATCTGTTCCCATTTCTAAGCCATTTTTAGTTTGGTGCTGTATAGTTTAAATTTAGAATACTTTTTTTTTTCCCCAAACTGGGGGTGATGGTGCAGAGATTGAACCCAGCTTGAGTTCTGCTGCTGTGAAATGAATGGGGGAAAATCTGGGAACTCGTGTTTAAAAAAGAGGACTCAAGAAAGAGGGTGGCAGGGCAGGGTACTTGCCTTAATTGGGGTCGAGTGGGCCGGTAAGAAGAAAGAAACAGTGGGAGAAATCTCCGTTTCCCCTTCTGCTTCTGCAAGACTTGGCCTGCTGAGGATGTGGTGAGGGTATTTTATGTATAAACACACACACAGACACATACACCTTGGACTTGGTAGTGAATCATTAAGTCATATTGGATGTATACACCTTGGACTTGGTAGTGAATCATTAAGTCATATTGGATGTATTTTACTTTCTTAAAGGCTAAATTTTGAATTCCCAAAATGCTGTTCCTTCTTCTTGGAATCTACTCACCTTCCTCTTGCCCAGCCATCAGTTCTACTCCTCTTTTAAGTAGCAGCTTCCTCAGGAAGAGTCTCTCTTGCCCTAGGCCCCTCCCCATGCCCTGCCTTACAACATGCCCTCAGGGCATTCTGTTTCCCCTTTCATGTCACTTCCAATACTTTAAATTACTAGATTAAATTCAGGCAGATCACAGACCTTCAAAATATACTGTAAAAAGGAGGAAAGGAGAAGAAAAAAGGAAAGAAGAGAAGAAAGGAGGGACAGAGGTGAAAGAGAAGACAGCCATGTTTGGATCTCTTCTCTCAGAGACTGACAAAATGGGCAGATTGAATCTCTGAGTCTCAGTTTTCTCATTTTCAAAACTGAAAGAGTAATTTAGGTATGCTTCATTTTATTGCACTTTGCAGATACTGTGTTTTTGTTTTTTTTTTTACAAGTTGAAAGTTGGCAGCAACACTAGGTTGAGCAGCATTTGCTCACTTCCTGTTTTTGTGTCACATTTTGCAATATTTTGAACTTTTTTCATTTTTGTTATATTTGCTATGGTAATATGTGATCAATGATCTTTTATGTTGCTCTTGCAAAAGTATTACAACATGCTGAAGGCTCAGATGGTGGTTAACATTTTTTGTTTTAGCAAAAAGTACATTGTTTTTTAAGACCTACTGCTATTGTACACTTAATAGATTATGGTATAGTGTAAACATAACTTTTATGTGAAAATTGTATGACTTGCTTTATTTTGATATTCACTTTATTGGAGTCATCCTGGAGCCACACCTGAGGTGTGCCTATAGTCAACTCAAAGGGTTATCGTGAGATTAGAAATAGTGTGTAGAAAGCACCTAGTATTGTGCCTGACACATAGAGGTACTCAGTACTGTGTAACTAAAAAGAATATATGCTCCCCCAAAGAAGTTACGGAAAGCACAGTGGAAGCCTGTAAAATGTTCATTAACCCATGCTTTAGAGATGCTTTTTCTTAAAATAATTGTATCCCCATAGAAAGTGATATACACTTTCTATGTATGTATGTAGAGTGGTATGGGGATACCACTCTAATGACAGAAAGAGGAGAACTAAAGAGCCTCTTGATGAGAGTTGGGGAGGAGAGTGAAAAAGCTGGCTTGAAACTAAATATTAGAAAAACTAAGATCATGGCTTTCCCAAAGAAGTTACGGAAAGCACAGTGGAAGCCTGTAAAATGTTCATTAACCCATGCTTTAGAGATGCTTTTTCTTAAAATAATTGTATCCCCATAGAAAGTGATATACACTTTCTATGTATGTATGTAGAGTGGTATGGGGATACCACTCTAATGACAGAAAGAGGAGAACTAAAGAGCCTCTTGATGAGAGTCGGGGAGGAGAGTGAAAAAGCTGGCTTGAAACTAAATATTAGAAAAACTAAGATCATGGCTTCTGGCACCATTACTTAATGGCAAATAGAAGGGGAAAAGGTGTAAGTAGTGACAGAGTTCCTCTTCTTGGGCTCTAAAATCACTGCAGATGGTGACTGCAGGCATTAAATCAGAAGACAATTGGCTTCTTGGCAGGAAAGCTATCACAAACCTAGACAGTGTGTTGAAAAGCAGAGACATTTTTCTGCACTAAGGTCCATATAGTCAAGGCTGTGGTCTTCCCAGTGATCATGTACAGTTGTGAGAGCTGGACCAAGAAGAAGGCAGAGCGCCAAACAATTGATACCTTCCAACTGTGGTGCTGGAGAAGACTCCTAAGAGTCCATTGGATAGTATGGAGATCAAACCAGTCAATCTTAAGGGAAATTAACCCTGAATACTCATTGGAAGGACTAATGCTGAGGCTGAAGCACCAGTATTTTGGTCATCTGATGCAAACAGATGACTCATTGGAAAAGTCCCTGATGCTGGGAAAGATTGAGGGCAGAAGAAGAGGGTGTCAGAGGATGAGATGGCTGGATGGCATCACCAATGCAATGGGCATGAACTTGGGCAAACTTCAGGAGATGGTGAGAGGCAGGGAGGCCTGATGTGCTGCTGTCCAGGGGGTTGCAGAGTCAGACATGCCTGGGTGACTAAATGACAATGACAACAGAAAGTGTATCCTTTTCTGTGTGTATCTTTATATTTCCATATATGTGCTTTACCTTGCTGAGATCATGTTTTCTTTTTCATATGTGACTGCCCACTCTCCATATTTTTTAGTGTTTGCGAAATACTGTTATAGTCATAATATTTCATAATAATAACCAGACCTTCAGCTGTTAAAAGAAGATCTAGCGGAGTTCCCTGGTGATCTGGTAGTTAGTATACTGTGCTTTCTCTGCTGTGATCTGGGTTCAGTCCCTGTTTGGGGGACTGAGATCTCACAAACCGTGTGAGACAGCCAAAAAAAAAGATCAGAAACTGACACTTGAACAATTCCAACTTTCCCTTTCCCTGGGCAGTGTTTGTGATTTAGGATGATAATTCAAATCCGAAGAAAATAAGTAATATAGTGGCTAGGGTATAGATTGACTTTGTTTTTTAAAAAAACACCAAAATCCATCTGAGTAAATTTGAAGCTCTATTTGACTTTATTCAGTGATTCATGAATCGGGCAGTACTCCATTTAACAATTGGAAAGGAGCTCAGAGGAGCTGTACAAAACAAAAGGCTTTTATAGGCAGAAGGGAATGGAAAAAGGAAGTTTCTAAAGAGCAGGTTATTTCAGGCAAGGTTACCTTTCTTTGGGGAAAGGTGGGGTCTGTCTGGCAGATTACCTCCCTAGTGCTAACCAGGTAACCCCAGATTGACTGGTTAAAGGTCACGTTCCTGGGAGAGGCCGAAGCTGCCATTAGGTTAGATATTATCTTAGTTTGTTGACATGGGGCTTAGCATAAGTGATTCCATTTTAGGCGTGTTGTTTCTTTTTAATGATTTCATCTTTTTGTTCAGACTTTCAGCCTGGAAGATATGATCAAAATTCAAAGCACTACTCTTAGTCACAGCTCTGTGGTTCTCATAACTTATTGATCCTCTGTGTGATATTCACAGGTCATGACTGTTTTTTGCTGAATTTCTGTGGTATTCACAGGTCATGATTTCAGGTTTACATTTTTAAAGTCAGTCATTTTCTTTGTTCCATTTCTGATGTTCTGGTCTTATGAAGACCATTTGCTTGGTGGTCAGCAACTCCTAGAGTGGTGATGGTGGTACTCAGTTGTGTCTAACTCTTTGTAGCCCCATGGACTGTAGTCTGCCAGGCTCCTCTGCTCATTGATCTTCCAGGCAAGAATACTGATCAGGTTTGCCATTTCCGACTTGGAGTAGTCTGAGGGATCTTCCTGACCTGGGGATTGAACCAGTGTCTTATGCGTCTCCTGTATTGACAGGTGGATTCCTTACCACTAGCGCCAGGCTGCAAACATGCCTTGAAAGCTTTGAAAGAATACAGCATACCAGGGGGACTGATACCACTATTATAAGCAGAGTAATTCCCAATGTCTGGATGCCCTTTGGAGCCATGGTCCCCAAGACATAAATCAATCAAAATTAAATAAGTTAAAGAAAGATCTCATTGAAGGAGTTACCTTTCTAAGCTAGGTGGCTTGCTCAGTGATCCTAAGTAATTGAGTTTCAGTTTCCACAGAAGTGTTAATGCAGGTACAACAGGTGGTGTTGACCATAGCACAGATATCTCTATGCTCAGCTAAAAGATAATCAAGGACTATTCAGTTATCAAGAACAACTTTGGCCAGAGAGTCTAATGAATTTTGGGGGCAGTTATTACTTTAGCATAGGATTCTGCAGTGGTTTCAGGAGTTAAGGAGATATTCCTAATTATAGCCTTATTTTTATTTATTCCTAACTGAGGAGTTGGGGCCCTGCAAATGGGAGCTAATTCTGAATCATGAGGTCCTTTCTAACTTGGCAGTGTAAATTCAGGGGAGTTGACCAGGGAGGTGTTCCAGTTTGTGAACAGTTCGGGCACAGTTAGATGACCTAAGAGGCATTGCTCATTATGCACCAGCCATCCAGGCATTTATAGGCCGAAAGCCCACACAACAACTATGCATGCATGCATGCCTGCTAAGTCACTTCAGTCATGTCTGACTCTTTGCAACCCTGTGGACTGCAGCTTACCAGGTTTCTCTGTCCATGGGATTCTCCAGGCAAGAATACTGGAGTGTGTTGCTATGCCCTGTTCCAGGGGATCTTGCCTACCCAGGGACTGAATCTCGTATGTCTCCTTCATTGGCAGGTGGGTTCTTTACCACTGGCACCACCTGGGAAGCCCATGTGCAAAGATGCACTTAACTAAATTGAGATAAATCATAGATAGCTTAAGAGAAAAAATTTCCTTAACTTTTTTTTTTTTAACCAAAAATGCATCTCTATTTCTCATACCATCTTCTACTGAAGGCACACATCCTACTTTCCTTGTATATGGAAGTGTTTTCATATATTTTTAGTAGTTTTAATTACATAAACTAGAAATTTTAACCCTTGTTTGTTGTTTAGTCACTAAGTTGTGTCCAACTCTTTTGTGACACCGTGGATTGTAGATTTCCAGGTTCCTCTGTTCATGGGATTATCTGGGCAAGAATACTGGAGTGGGTTGCCATTTCCTTCCCCATTTTAACCCTTAAAAAGCTTTTTTTTTTTTTTTTTTACTGAAAACAAATAAGTAGACAAGTATGAACTGTATGTTATGCCAACATTATTTAGATTGGCAAACTTATGAGTACATTTTGTAATTTCCAGAAACATATGTTTCCTCATATGCAACTTTTAATGTGGCGTGAGACATGTTTACTAATAAACTCAAATGTAGTTTTAGTTTCTCTACAGTAGGAAGCCAAAACATAACTACTGTTTAGTAGTTAATTTTTTTATTAGTTTTTCTTGTTTGGAAATGACCTTGATATTCAATAAATTTCCATCATTTAACTTAGTGAAATTCTGAAGTTTTAAGTTTCCAATGCATTAGTATATGGTATTTGTTTTTCTCTTTCTGACTTACTTCAGTCTGTATAATAGGCTCTAGATTCATCCACCTCATTAGTTCTGACTCAAATGCATTCCTTTTTACAGCTGCCAGGCTCCTCTGCCCGTTGATCTTCCAGGCAAGAATACTGATCAGGTTGCCATTTCCTACTTGGAGTAGTCCAAGGGATCTTCCTGACCTGGGGATTGAACCAGTGTCTTATGCGTCTCCTGTATTGACAGGTGGATTCCCTACCACTAGCGCCAGGCTGAAACATGCCTTGAAAGCTTTTGAAAGAATACAGCATACCAGGGGGACTGATACCACTATTATAAGCAGAGTAATTCCCAATGTCTGGATGCCCTTTGGAGCCATGGTCCCCAAGACATAAATCAATCAAAATTAAAGAAAGAAAGAACTCATTGAAGGAGTTACTTTTCTAAGCCAGGTGGCTTGCTCAGTGATCCTAAGTAATTGAGTTTCAGTTTCCACAGAAGTTTAATGCAGGTACAACAGGTGGTATTGACCATAGCACAGATATCTCTTTGCTCAGCTAATATTCCATTGTGTATATGTATCACAGCTTCTTTATCTATTCATCTATTGATGGACATCTAGGTTGCTTCCATGTCCTAGCTGTTGTAAATAGAGCTACAACAAACATTGTGGTATGTGTGTCTTTTTCAATTTTGGTTTCCTTAGGGTATATGCCTAGTAGTGGGATTGTTGGATCGTATGGTGGTTTTATTCCTAGTTTTTTAAGGAATCTCTAATGTTTTCCATAGTGGTTGTATCAATTTACATTCCCACCAACAGTACAAGAGGGTTCCCTTTTCTCCACACCCTCTCCAGCATTTATTGTTTGTAGATTTTTTGATGATGGTCATTCTAACCAGTATGAGGTGATATCTTATTGTAGTTCTGATTCGCATTTCTCTAATGAGTGATGTTGAGCATTCACCTGCATTGTTTTTAATGCTGATAATTCTGAATATATACTTATTTTAATTAATGCAACAGACAAACTAGTTCTTATTTAACCAAGATTATTCCAGATCATGTGAACTTGAAAAACATTTGGTTTGTTTCTGTATTTCTGAGAGTTTTGGAGTATTCAGCCTTAAAAGTGCTTGACCTTCAACCCAACTAACTAGAGTTCTTTAGCAGATCAATTTTGGCAATACCATTCAGAGGCAGAAAAATATTACACATCTATAAACATATTAACATATAGACACAAATGCAAATAGTGACCATATAGCCTTTGTTTTAAAATTTTAGACATAAGACAGGTATGATAATACAAAACTTATAAAACTTAATTTATAAAAG
>SJXQ01003153.1:0-166120 GCA_006408695.1 Aepyceros melampus
ATCTGAGCCACCAGGGAAGTCCCTTACAGTTATACAGTGGAAGTGACAAATCGATTCAAGGGATTAGATCTGAATTTTACTTATAATTATATTAAATAGTCTTTCTTGACAATATGATATGATATTGAGTAATTGCTCTAAATAAGAAAGTTGAATAAAAATGTAAACAATTTCTAAAATAATGTAAAATGAAACTAGAGTGATGGTAAATTGGAATGGAGAAAAAGAAATTGAGAATAAGGAAGGGAATATATATATAGATGCTAAATGAACTCCAGCCCGAAAGCATAGTAATTTAAATCCTGGCTCTACCTCTCACCAGAGATGTCACGTTGTATAATTTTCTCAGGGTTTCTGTGCACAATTGCATTCATCTCACACACTAGTATGCTCAAAATTCTGCAGCCAGGCTTCAACAGTACGTGAACTGTGAACTTCCAGATGTTCAAGCTGGATTTAGAAAAGTCAGAGGAACCAAAGATAAAATTGCCAACATACATTGGATCATCGAGAAAGCAAGAAAGTTCCAGAAAAACATCTACTTCTGCATTATTGACTATGCAAATGCCTTTTACTGTGTGGATCACAATAAATTGTAGACAATTGTGAAAATGATGGGATTCCAGACCACAGGACCTGCCTCTTGAGAAATCTGTATGCAGGTCAGGAAGCAACAGTTAGAACTGGACATGGAACAACAGACTGGTTCCAAATCAGAAAAGGAGTAGGTCAAGGCTGTATATTGTCACTGTGTCTGACTCTTTGTGACCCTATGGACTTCAGCATGCCAGGCCTCCCTGTCCATCACCAACTCCCAGAGTTTACCCAAACTCATGTCCATTGAGTGATTCCATCCAACCATCTCATCCTCTGTCCGTCCCCTTCTCCTCCTGCCTTCAATCTTTCCTAGCATCAGGGTCTTTTCAAATGAGTCAGCTCTTCACATCAGGTGGCCAAAGCACTGAAGTTTCAGCTTCAACATCAGTCCTTCCAATGAAACCTGAAGACGAATTTCCTTTAGGTGGAATTGTTGGATCTCTTTGCAGTTTTAGGGACTCAAGAGTCTTCTCCAACACCACAGTTCAAAAGCATCAATTCTTTGGCGCTCAGCTTTCTTCACAGTCCAACTCTTGCATCCATACATGACTACTGGAAAAATCATAGCCTTGACTAGATGGAACTTGTTGGCAAAGTAATGTCTCTGCTTTTTAATATGCTGTCTAGGTTAGTCATAACTTTTCCTCCAAGGAGCAAGTATCTTTTTATTTCATGGTTACAGTCACCATATGAAGTGATTTTGGAGCCCCTCAAAATAAAGTCTGCCACTGTTTTCACTGTTTCTTCATCTGTTTGCCATGAAGTGATGGGACCAGATGCCGTGATCTTCGTTTTCTGAATGTTGAGCTTTAAGCCAATTTTTTCACTCTCCTCTTTCACTTTCATCAAGAGGCTCTTTAGTTCTTCTTCAGTTTCTGCCATAAGAGTGGTGCCACCTGCATATCTGAGGTTATTGATATTTCTCCCAGCAATCTTGATTCTGGCTTGTGCTTCATCTAGCCCAGCATTCCTCATGATATACTCTGCATGTAAGTTAAATAAGCACGGTGACAATATACAGCTTTGACATAATCATTTTCCTATTGGAAACCACTCTGTTGTTCCATGTCCAGTTCTAACTGTTGCTTCCTGACCTGCACAGATTTCTCAAGAAGTAGGTCAAGTGGTCTGGTATTCCCATCTCTTTCATTCAATGGAGAAAATAAATATTTCCTGTCTTTTGAACAAGATCCTATCTCTATCTTCTAGGCTGTTTGTTTGCTAGAAGATAGAAAAGATAAGCGAGAATGAAATGTATGAGAAAATGTAAATATGTCACAGAGAACTATTTCTTAGCACATTGTGAACCCTTAATTAGGTGAGTTATGAGACAGTGTACATATATATATATATATATATATACACATATACACACACACACATAAGTGATCAGTTTGTGTCCTCTGTGAAAGGATTAGCTTGTTGGGGATAAAAATGGTGATGAATAATCAGTTTGGAGGCTGTTAACTCCCACATGAACAATGATTGTGACTGTTGCCTTTCACCTGGAAGGATGATGGTGGTTTTTGAAGGTAAGTGGCAGTAAGGATTTAGCAAGTGGCAGATTTAGTAAGTGACAGATTAAGGTTTAATCTACGTGAGGATTTAATAAGACCTCACATAGATTACTGATCTGGAGAATTTGGAGATGGTAGTAAAATTGACTAAGGAAAGCAATACAAGAACAGAGATGTACCTGAAAAAAGGGTCTGTATGAGGAACTGACTCATGAATTCAGCTTTAATAATAAAATAATCAAAAAGTTTTATATGCATATGCTTTTACTACATATCACTGAGCAGAAGGGGAAAAAAAGCACACATAGTGATCTTGTTATCAAATAGATCAATTTTTAACTTAAATATCATCAAAGACAGAAATATAGATCAATGGAACAAAATAGAAAGCCCAGAGATAAATCCACATACCTATGGACACCTTATCTTTGACAAAAGATGCAAGAATATACAACAGAGAAAAGACAATCTCTTTAACAAGTGGTGCTGGGAAAACTGGTCAACTACTTGTAAAATAATGAAACTAGAACACTTTCTGACACAGAGCAGGATCCTCTAGGGCCCACCTTCCAGAGTAATGGAAATAAAACCAAAAAAAAAAAAAAAAACCCAAATGGGACTAATTAAACTTAAAAGCTTTTCCACAATAAAGGAAACTATAAGCAAGGTGAAAAGAGAGCCTTCAGAATGGGAGAAAATAATAACAAATGAAGCAACTAACAAAGAATTAATCTCAAAAATATACAAGCAGCTCATGCAGCTCAATTCCAGAAAAATAAATGGTCCATTAAAAAAAAATGGACCAAAGAACTAAACAGACATATCTTCTTAGGAAAGAAGATATACAGATGGCTAACAAACACATGAAAACATGCTCAACACTACCCATTATCACAGAAATGCAAATTAAACCCACAATGAGGTACCATCTCACGCTGGTCAGAATGGCTACTATCAAAAAGTCTACAAACAATAAATATAACAAATGAAGCAACTAACAAAGAATTAATCTCAAAAATATACAAGCAGCTCATGCAGCTCAATTCCAGAAAAATAAATGGTCCATTAAAAAAAAATGGACCAAAGAACTAAACAGACATATCTTCTTAGGAAAGAAGATATACAGATGGCTAACAAACACATGAAAACATGCTCAACACTACCCATTATCACAGAAATGCAAATTAAACCCACAATGAGGTACCATCTCACGCTGGTCAGAATGGCTACTATCAAAAAGTCTACAAACAATAAATGCTGGAGAGAGTGTGGAGAAAAGGGAACCCTCTTACACTGTTGGTGGGAAAGAAAACTAGTACAGCCACCATGGAGAATAGTGTGGAGATTCCTTAAAAAGCTGAAAACAGAACTACCATACGACCCAGAAATCCCACTGCTGGGCATATAAACAGAGGAAACCAGAATTGAAAGAGACACATGTACCCCAATATTGATTGCAGCACTGTTTACAATAGCCAGGACATGGAATCAACCCAGATGTCCATCAGCAGATGAATGGATAAGAAAGCTGTGCTACATATACACAATGGAATATTACTCAGCTATTAAAAAGAATGCATTTGAATCAGTTCTAATGAGGTGGATGAAACGAGCCTGTTATACAGAGTGAAGTAAGTCAGAAAGAAAAACACCAATATAGTATACTAACACATATATATGGAATTTAAAAAGATGGTAATGTTGATCCCATATGCGAGACAGCAAAAGAGACACAGATGTAAAAAACAGACTTTTGGACTTTGTGGAGAGAAGGCAAGGGTGGGATGATTTGAAAGAATAGCATTGAAACATGTATATTATCATATGTGAAATAGATCACCAGTCCAGATTCAATGCTCAGGGCTGGTGCACTGGGATGACCCTGAAGGATGGGATGGGGAGGGAGGTGGGAGAGGGGTTCAGATGGGGAACACAAGGACACTCATGGCTGATTCATGCCAATGTATCGCAAAAACCACTATAATATTATAATTAGCCTCCAAGTAAAATAATTAATTAAAAATAGAACTAAAATCTGATTAAAACTCCCAGATAATCAAATGCTCTCTCAAAATGTCCTTCTTGTGTGTTTCCTTATAACAGATAATCTTTTATAACTATGTAGCTGATTTAAAATTTTAAATGGGGAGTAGAGCTATGTTGAGGTAACTCAAAGAGTAATTAATATTTGCAAATAATAGAGATTATGAAAGTTATAATTTCCAAAAATCTAAGTGATTTTCCTATTAAGTTTACTAGAAATTAAGCTGGATATTGTTTTTCATTTGTAATCAAAATATGCTATGAGATATTCTTTAGTATTTACCTAAAGGAAAATTCTGTCCATAATTACCCGCTTAAACATTTTAAAACCAACTAAAGACCCAATATCTGTAAAGGGTGGAATTAAACCATATCGAAAGTTTAAGAGAATTTTTAGCATAGAATGGTGAGCTTGTCACATCCTATTCATAATGTAGGAAGATTAAACTGTATATTATCATCTAATGGGGAAAAAAGGGAAAAAAGAAGAAAGTTTAAAATAAAATAGTCTCTCATTAGTCTTGTATTTCCTTGACTCTTGTTCCTTTAGGACATCTGAAGATATTTAGTTTCATTGTTCTCTGAGTAGTTCATGAATATTTCAGTTCCAAACGGTTGAATATTCTTTTTACTAGTCCATTTAAATTGCAGTACAAATATGCTTTTTATGTGTGTTGCTGGGAGACTTGGTGATTTAGGGAGTTTTACCTTTTTTAAAACAAAGAAACAATAGTCTGAGGGACTAGAGCAGTCATGTTTGTTTAAGATTGCTGTTGAATGGACATTTCACATGTTTTTTTAAATGTTTAATAATGAAATAGCTCTTTTATTTTCACAATCATATGGAATAATAGTTTTCAAATATTCAAACATTAATGCACATAAAAGAGGTTTGAATTAGTCTTTCTTTACTTCCTTCTATAAAAAATTTCCTTTGTGTCTCTTCCTACAGGACTTTTCAAAGGCTTGAAAGACATATGAAGTGTTGCCTCATTACTGCACTCACTTAGACCTTTGTGTGAAATAGATCACAAATAAGAGGTAGCCTCAAGTTCCTGGTTTTATGAATATGAAAAGAATTGATCTGACCGAAAATTATTTAATCAATAACATAGCACAGTTTGTATACAAAATCCTGATTCTCACATCTCTTTATATAATTAAGGTAATCCTAGGTGAATAAGAGAAAGAAGATACTAGATTGTCATATTAATATGTCCAGCACATTGTGGGATTAATACAAATCCTCTAAGAATTTTTAAATGCCAATCATCTTGGTGTAGATTTTTAAGCCTGATCCAAAATGGTGTGGCCAAACCCATTTTACTTATAAACATGAGTTATTTTTAAATATAAAGGAAAAAAATATAAACACTGAAAAAATTACATCCAAATTTAGAGTTATTAAATAAATGAGACTAGTAAAACATTACAAGAAACTGAATAGAAAGAATAAGTTAAAATATCTGAAAATAAGAAAATATATATAAATGATGAAGTTGGCTGTGATGCTATCAGATTTTCCTCTGATCACAGTGTTCTTTTATGATTTAATGATGTTATCATTCACATAGCATTAACTTGACATGCCCACCAGTTATTTAGGGATCAGACAAATGGTATTATCTTTTACTGTTTAAAGAAAATGATGTGAAAACTTTTAGCCTTGAAAAGTGAAAGAAAGGGAAAGTGAAGTCGCTCAGTCATATCTGACTCTTTGTGACCCCATGGACTTGTAGCCCTCCAGGATCCTCCATCCATGGGATTCTCCAAGCAAGAATACTGGAGTGGGTTGCCATTTCCTTCTCCAGGGGATCTTCCCAACCCAAGGATCAAACCCAGGTCTCCCACATTGCAGGCAGACGCTTTAACCTCTGAGCCACCAGGGATTCCCAGTTGTGGGAGACCTGGGTTCGATCCCTTGTTGGGAAGATCCCCTGGAGAAGGAACAGCTACACACTCTAGTATTCTGGCCTAGAGAACTTCATGGACTGTATAGTCCATGGGGTCACAGAGTCAGACAGGACTGAGCGACTTTCACTCACTCAGTTGGTGCTGGTGGTAAAGAACCACATACCAATGCAAGAGACACAAGAGACACGGGTTCAATCCCTGGGTCAGGAAGATCCCTTGGAGGAGGGCACAGCAACTCACTCCAGTATTCTTGAAGAATCCCATGGACAGAGGAGCCTAGCAGGCTATGATAGGCTTGCAAAGAGTTGGACACTACTGAAGTGACTTAGCATGCATGTGTGCATATAACTAAAAGGAAATAACTTTACAGCAGTTACAAAATTAATTCAGAGTTTAAAAATGTCATTTTCCTTCAAAAAATCAGAGACTATTATTTGGTGATCTACTTTTATTAATTAGTAATAATTAATTAGTAGTAATTTATTAGTCAGTTTGCAAGAGAACAGTGATTCCAAAAGTCATCTGAGGAAAGATAGAAAAACAAGTTTGTAGTCTGTGTGAGACACCTCTTGGGTATAATAATTTTAATCTGGGATCTTGGTCAGAGAACATGGAGGTCTTACTGATAGAGACTCATTATCTGCTGATGCAATATATGCATGATGTCCATAATATAAATACCAGGTCATCCCTTCTCATGTCCTGAGTCATCTTGTTTAGCCACCAGGTCCTATCCGACTCTCTTGCAGCCCCACAGACTATAGCCCACCAGGCTCTTCTGACCATGAGATCCCAGCAAGAATACTGGAGTAGGTTGCCATTTCCTTTTCTAGGGAGTCTTCCTCACCCAGGGAGCGAATACCCACTTCCTGCTTTCTACACAGATTTTTCTTTTCTTTTTTTTTTTTTTAACCACTGAGTCCCCTGCAAAACCCATGCATCTCAAGTAAATCAGTTTTTTGGAGTAATAATATTTGAGAAATGTTAGAAGCACACACTTTTTACTCTTGTGTGATGCTTAAGCATTTGATGTTGTTTCTTCTATGTTCTTTCATGTATAAATTTAAACTTTTTATAAATGCTAAATAAAATACAGTATTACAAATTTTTATACCTTCATGTACACCCATGGCAGATTCATGTCAGTGTATGGCAAAACCAATATAGCACTGTAAAGCAAAATAAAGTAAAAATAAATTTTTTTTTAAAAAGTTACATAGAAAGCCAATAATAAAGTAATATATTTAACACCCCCCCCCAAAAAAAAAGAAAGCTGTGATATATTTACACAATGGAGTATTACTCAGCCATTAAAAAGAATACATTTGAACCAGTTTTAATGAGGTGGATGAAACTGGAGCCTATTATACAGAGTGAAGTAAGCTAGAAAGAAAACAACCAATATAGTATACTAACACATATATATGGAATTTAGAAAGATGGTAATGAAAACCCTGTATGTGAGACAGCAAAAGAGACACAGATGTATAGAACAGTCTTTTGGACTCTGTGGGAGAGGGAAAGGGTGGGAAGATGTGGGAGAATGGCATTGAAACATGTATAATATCATATATGAAACTAATTGCCAGTTGAGGCTTGATGCGTGATACAGGATGTTTGGGGCTGGTGCACTGTGATGACCCAGAGGGATGGTACGGAAGGGAGGTGGGAGAGGGGTTCAGGATGGGGAACACCTGTATACCCAAGGCAGATTCATGTTGATGTATGGCAAAACCAATACAATATTGTAAAGTAATTAACCTCCAATTAAAATAAATAAATTTATATTAAAAAATGTCTATCATTGTTTAAAAAAAAAGTACTCTAGAGGGTAAAAAATAAAAGATATGAGTTGACAAAAACACAACGGGCAAGATCACATCTTCTAAGGAAACAGTATATATTTGACAGTACATAAATTATAAACTTTTTGAGGCACTCAACATTCCAATTATTTAAATATATTGTGTGAAATAGTTGTTAAGGTTGCAATGCTGACATGAAGAAACAGCAATAAAAATAGTTAAAAATGAAAGGTATTAAATCATTTTAGGTCTAGTAAGTCAAAAGTAAGGATGATGATCTGACTGGTGGTGGTGGTTTAGTTGCTAAGTCATGTCTGACCCTTGCAACCCGACAGACAGCCTGTGAGCTTCCTCTGTCCATGGGATTTCCTAGGCAAGAATACTGGGGTGGGTTGCCATTTCCTTCTCCAGGGCATCGTGTGAGAGAAATATGAAGTTTTGCTTAAAACCTGCATAATATAAATACAGAAGGATGATCTAATAGTTTTCAATAGCAAATCATTGTTATATGATTCTTTCTTATGATTTGTCATTGAGAAAAACAACCTGTTTTTCCCCAAGTTGGTAACTTTTTAAGTTAGAAAATAGGTTGACTGGTGTAATTTGAGTAAGTCTTATGTTACTGAGGCCAAGTGTGATTTCCTCGGTGATGATTTTGTAACTCTCAGTAACTAGAAATCCATTTTGATATTGATGCCACAAATATGAGCCCGCTCAGTTAAAGAGCACTATTACCTCAACCCACCAAATATAGTTGGCTTAGAAATCATGTAATAACTTACCTTATCCCTAATGAACAGAATAAAAGACCATGCAGTTTTAATAGATACATAAATAAGCTCATTTATGCAAGGAGGATAAAAAAAAAAAAAAACTTAAGGTTTAAACCATAGATATATAAGGGAGAACCGTAAGATTGTTACTGGCAATCCCATCAGATGTCTCTTAATGTGTGAAGAAAAGAATATTATTCTTTCCTCATTTCCTTTGCTAGCATCAACAACAGGCTGCTGATTTTCAGATAATTATGAATTGCATGATGAAGGAAACAGGCTTTTTTTTTTTACAAGGAAATAAGATGAAGGTGCCAACAAAATCTGGAAGATATTGTAGTGTGATGTGACTGCTGTCAGGAGTACAACTAGATGAAATTAAGTACACTGGCTCCAACGAAACTGGCTAAGTTTATTTTATTTCTATAATGTTAAATGTAGATGCAAAGCGTAGGAGGGCTTTCCAAAGTGTATCTGGTTTTATATATGAATACACACTCCAAGAATATGGTGCTTGTTAACCTTCGTGCCCCAAGCAAGTAATATGCATCTTGTGATGAGAAGACACGCAATAGTCTGTGTTTTACAAGGGATTTCAAAGGATACAAATATTTGATATTTATAAAATCACCATGCAATAGCCATTATTATTATTATTATTCCCCAGAAGAAGGAGGATTCAGAGTTGAAATGCTAGTAAGGTGACTTGATGTGACAGATACAGAGCCAAATCCGTAGCTTCTTCTACCGAAACAATTTAGTAATTCTTCCAGCTCAATTTTGAATATATAAATTAGAATAATTTTACTTATTAGTGTCCAGATGTATTTACAAAAAAAAAAAGTAAATTACTTTCCAAATTCCCTAAAGTTTATGTAAAGTCAGAGTTATGGAAGCTAGTATTTTAAAATGGAAGGGGATAGTAAAATAGTATTAAATATAAATAGCTAATAGTGAATTTTGTATAATTTAAGACAATGGATACTTAATTCTTGAAAAAAGGAACATGTTAAAAGAAAAATTTAAAGAGGGCCATGTAGTGAGTGTAGGAGAAGGGATTGCTCAAGTTTAGTTATGGAAGCAATGATTTTCTTAAAAGTTATTATAGCAATCTAGCCTCAAAGTTATAAAAATTGAAGCACTATGGGAAAGTACCAACTGTAAAGTATGCAACATTTTAAGTAATATTCCTTAGAAATAACCACTTTGGATCTTGTTTCTATTTAGCTATTCTATTCTGTTCTTTATAATTCTAAAAAATGCATTCATACTCATGGGTAATATTCAGTATTCTCAACAATGAGCACAGCAAAAGTGTGTCCCTATCTGAGTGAATGCTAACGAGTCCTGAAGTTATGCCAATATTTGTCTCCAGAGTAACAGCTCTGCTTATATATCTATTGCTTAATTTGTCATATGAAAGTATTTCCTAGGAACTCTATGAATAAACATAAGTAATTTAGCTCATTAATGACCTTTTCCCCTTCACCTGTTCCCCCTTCCATTTTATTTATGGTCTTCTTCAGTTAACTTGAGATTTTTCTTTATATTCTAATATATTGGGAAGTATCTTAAGGATGTGGGAAAAAAGTGTATTCCCTGAATTTGTTCTCTCTTTCCTTTCTCCCTCTCTCCCTCTCTGTCTCTCTCTGTCTCTCTGTCTCTTTCTTTCTAGCTCTCTCTCTATATATATGAAGGTGAAGGTGAAGTCGCTCAGTCGTGTCTGACTCTTTGCGACCCCATGGACTGAAGCCCATCAGGCTCCTCAGTCCATGGAATTTTCCAGGCAAGAGTACTGGAGTGGGTTGCCATTTCCTTCTCCAGAGGATCTTCCCAACCCAGGGATTGAACCCAGGTCTCCCGCACTGCGGGCAGATGCTTTAACCTCTGAGCCACCAGGGAAGCCCCTCTATATATATATGTTAATATAAATACATACAGGTGTATCTGAGGATTCGTTTCCAGATCACTGCAATAAAGCAGATATCTCAAAAAAGCAAGTCACATGATTTTTCTGTTTGCCAGTACTTATAAAATTATGTTTACCATAATGTAATCTTTCAGGTATGCAATAACATCATGTCTAATAGAACAATGTACATCCCTTACTTAAAAAAAAATCTAAAATGACAGTTACACAAGTAACACCAAAGATCATGGGTCACAGGTCACCATAACAAATATAATAATAATGCAACAATTTGAAATACTGTGAGCTTTACCAAAATTAACTCAAAACCAAAATGAGCAAATGCTGCTGGAAAAATGGTGCCAATAGACTTGCTTAACTCAGGATTGCCACAAATCTTTAATTTTATCATTATAAAAATGCATCCATGAAAGATTTCTTTTTTGTCTGGAGTGAAAATCTGTCAGACCAAAATTGCCATCTGTATTATTTCACTTGGCATTTGTTTTAACTTTTCTGAATCTTTTGTTTAAAATGCATGTTTGGTAATAAAAATCTATATTTATCATGCTTTTACACTCAGAATACAGAATAGACAGTATTCCCATTCCCCCCATTAAGTATTACTAACACCCTTCAAATTATAAATAAAATAAACATAAGAATGCTGTGAAAGCTGACTGGCTAAGGACCTTGGATATAGATGCAAGAAGCTATTTTGTGGTGAGTTACCTGATTTTCTTATTGACTCATATATTCAAGACTTGGAGCTGAAGCAGCCAGCAAACTGAAATTTCTAAGGGAACAGATAAAGAAAAAACCTGTCCACCTTCAGCCAATAAAATCCAGTATTTTCCTGGAGCTATAGTTGTTGCAGTACAATATATTATAACTTTCTTTTAGAAATAAAAATAAATTCTCAGTAAAACAAGCATTTAAAAGTTTTAGATTATTATAGTTTTTAAGTTCATAATGGAAGAAAATCTTAGAAATAGATTACTCTTTTCTTTAGAAAATTTCAACACTTTCCAAAAAAGATATAGATCAGAAATTCTATTATGTTTCATAATCATGAAAGGAAAAGGTTGTTTTTCTGAATAAACACATGATCCTCATTGTGCATAAATACAGTTTTTCCCTTATTCTTCCTACCTGGTTAAAGTAATGAAAAAAGTTGATTGTTGATATGGTATGACAGTGCTCTTACCAGAAATGCAAACCATTAAATATCAGTTATCACAGCAGCACATCATATTTTGCTTTTTAATGATCATAATCATATATAACATATTTTGACTATCAACTCTGCAGAACAGAATCTTAGATTTGGTAGGAAATACAGAATAAAAAATAATATGAGGGTAGCTTTCGTTGTTCTCAGAATGCTTGTAATCTTATTTTTGTATTAAAACAACAAATGTCAAAGTAAGAAGAAATCTATTATAAAAGTACCCTGTCTTATCACTTATCTTCCAATTTTTGAGTATCTTTATCAAAATATTTAGCATCATATATATATGTTTATCGGAGAAGGCAATGGCACCCCACTCCAGTACTCTTGCCTGGAAAATCCCATGGACAGAGGAGCCTGGTGGGCTGCAGTCCATGGGATCGCTAAGAGTCGGACATGGCTGAGCGACTTCACTTTCACTTTCACTTTCATGCATTGGAGAAGGAAATGGCAACCCACTCCAGTGTTCTTGCCTGGAGAATCCCAGGGATGGGGGAGCCTGGTGGGCTGCCATCTATGGGGTCGCACAGAGTCGGACACAACTGAAGTGACTTAGCAGCAGCAGCAGATATGTTTATAAGTTCTATATATATGACTATATTAACACATATAGTTATGTGGGCACCTCATGCGAAGAGTTGACTCATTGGAAAAGACCCTGATGCTGGGAGGGATTGGGGGCAGGAGGAGAAAGGGACGACCGAGGATGAGATGGCTGGATGGCATCACAGACTCAATGGACGTGAGTCTGAGTGAACTCCGGGAGTTGGTGATGGACAGGGAGGCCTGGCGTGCTGCAATTCATGGGGTCGCAAAGAGTCGGACACGACTGCGCGACTGAACTGAACTGAACTGAACTGATATTAACACATATGAGTTCCATAAAATACATAGAGATTAGAAATTAAAAGAATATTAAAATATAATAATACTAAAAACATATATTTAGATTATTAATGCACTCCATGAAATAGATCTTAATTGTATATAATCCTCTTGATTACTTTGAATTTAGAGGTCATATTTCAAGTAGGGTTGATAATTTTTATAAGATCTTATTTTTTAATCTATAAACATGGTATAGATATTACCATCAGGTATATCTTCTAGTGGCTTGCTTTTGTATTTCTTAATGCTGATAGGATAATCTTTAATGTTATATACTTGACTACATATTAACTGTAATATGTTTCAAATCACTGAAAGAAAATAAGATTTTAAAGAACTCGAATTCAACCCTCTCCATATAATACAGCTCTCATTCTTTGATGTTTTGTATCATTTAAGATGCACTGCAACTGAGCATCTGACATGTGGAAATTGTGTACATAAAAGAAAATGTAAAATTGTATTTCTTTTATTTTTAATAGGAAACATACATATAAATTAAACCTCTAATGTTCTTTTCTGTATTTTATAAGTTATTTTTTCAACCAAGTTTTAGTACCAATGACATAAATTAAAGATGAAATAGAAGCATATAGAAAAGAGAGAGAGATTCTGGCATAACTGTGAAAATCTTTACAAAGAAAAGGATATCAGAACTGGACATAAATGGATTCCATTCAGTTCAGTTCAATTCAGTCACTCAATGGTGTCCGACTCTTTGTGACCTCATGGGCTGCAGCAAGCCAGGCTTCCCTGTCCATCATCAGCTTCCGGAGTTTGCTCAAACTCATGCCCATCGAGTTGGTGACGCCATCCAACCATCTCACCCTCTATCATCCCCTTCTCCTCCTGCCTTCAATATTTCCCAGCATCAGTGTCTTTTCTAATGAATCAATTCTTTGCAACAGGAGACCAAAATATTGGGGCTTCAGCTTCAGTATCAGTCCTTCCAATGAATAGTCAGGACTGATTTCCTTTAAAATTGATTGATTTGATTTCCTTGCAGTCCAAGGATTCTCAAGAGTCCTCTCCAACACCAGCATTCAAAAGCATCAGTTATTTAGGTTAGTTAAAACTAAAAACTATGGAATGATACTTGAAGAACATTTAGTAATGAAAACTGTTCTTGTTCGGTTCTAAGAGGTTCTTGTTAGAAGAATGTACCACTCATATTAATAATTGATTCAGTGGATTTTTTCTTTGTTCATTCTTTTTTTTTTTTAATTAACACTTTTTTTTAAACACTTTTAGGCTCACAGCAAAATTGAGGAAAAGATATAGAAATTCCCATATATCCCTACTACCACTCATGCAGAGCCTCCCCCATTATCCACATCTCCCACCAGAGTGGTATATTTGTTATGACTGATGAACCTACATTGATGCATTGTAATCACCCAAAGTTCATAGATTACATTATGGTTCACTCTTGATATTATACATTCTATATGTTTGGATACATGAATGATGATATATATCCAGCATGATAGTACAGAGATTTTTAATGCCCTGAAATACTCTGTGCTCTGCTTATTCATCCCTTCTCATTACTTTCTAACTCCAGCAACCTGTGATCTTTATCGTCTCCATAATTTTGCCTTTTTTAGAATGTCATATTGTGGAATAAATTACTTTTTAAATTGACATCTTTCATTTTGTAATATGCATTTCAGTTTCTTCCAAGTCTTTTAATGGTTTGATAGCTCTTTTTTGGTGGTAAATTATATTCCATTATCTGACTATAGTACACGTTGTTTATCCATTCACCTACCGAAGAATATCTTTATTCTTTCTGTGTGTGTGCTCAGTTTCTCAGTTGTGTCCAACTGTTTGCGGCCCCATGGAGTTTTGGCACTTATGAGTAAAGTTGCTTTTAAAGATCCAGGCACAGGTTTTTGTGTAGACATATTTTCAATCTTTTGGATATGTACCAAAAGAGTATGATTGATGGATCACATGATAGAGATGTGTTTAGTTTTATTAGAAACTGTCAGACGATCATCCAAAATGCTATACCATTTTGCATTCCTGCCGGCAACAATTGAGAACTCCTTTGCTCCACATTCTTATCAGTGTTTGGTGTTGCCAGCATTCTGAGTTTTCACTATTTTAGTGGTATCTGATTTTTTCTTAACTTGCATTTGATAACATATAACAAAGAGCTTCTATTTAGGTGCTTATTCATTCTTTATATGTCATCTTTCATGTGGTGTCTGTTAAGGTCTTTGGCCCAGTTTTAATAGGTTTGCATATTTACTTATTGTTGAATTTTCAGAGTTCTTTGTATATTTTGAATAAGAGTTCTCTATAAGAGGGGTCTTTTCAAATATTTTCTCTTGTGCTTATCTTCTCATTCTCATGATATTGTCTGTCACAGATCAGAAGTTTAAAACTTAATGAAATCCATTTTATCAATCATTTATTTTACGAATTTTACCTTTGTTCTTTATAAAATATTTATTTATTTATTTGGCTGTATCGGCTCTTAGTTGAGGCATGTGAGATCTTTCATTGTGGCACATGGGCTCTAGAGCGTGTGGGCTCAGTCAGCAACATGGGTGTGATCCTAGGTCCCTGACCAGGGACTGAACCTGCTTGGAAGCAGATTCTTAACCCCTGGACCACCATGTAAATTCTGATGTGCCTTTGTCAGTAAAACAAACAAACAAACAAAACATTGCCATATGCAAGGAGGTCATCAAGGTTTTTTAAGGTCATACTACTGTGGCATCTTATTTTCCCAACCAAGGATCAAACCTATGCTCTGTGCATTAGAAGCATGGTGTCTTAACCAATGAACTGCGAGGGAATCTCCTAAGAGTTTGATATTTTACATTTATTGGTATGTTCTATTTTGAGTCAATTTTTGCAAAGGGTGTATGGTCTGTGTATAGGTTCATTTTATTGCCTGTGAATTTCCAATTACTCTATCACCGTTTGTTAAAAAGACTATCTTAATTGTATTGTCTTTTCTTTTTGTCAGTTATTTTGGATGTTCTTCATAGGCGATTATGTTGTCTTTGAAGATAGCTTTATTTTCTCCTTCTTTATCTGTATGCTTTTTATTTATTTTCTTGCCTTATTTCATTAGCTAGAACTTTCAATATGATGTTGAAAAGGAGTGGTAGGGAGATATTCTTGCTGTGTGCCTGATCTTAGTGGGAAGCTTCATGTTTCTCATCATTAAGTATGATATTAGCTATAAGTTTTGTGTAGATATTCTTTTTCCAGTTGAAGAAGTTACCCTCTGTTCCTAGTTTACTAAGATTTTCTGTTACGAATGGCTGTTGTTGAGTGGTTTTTCAAAGTAAAAGTTTACTTCTAATTCACATAAAATCTATTCTAGGCTCAAATTTCTCTTCAGTGTAGCATACTCAGGGTTTAGTTTTATTTTTATAGAAACTGAAAGTCAACAAATATTATGATAATAACTGCTTTGAAGGAAAAAAGCATGAGGAACTGATTGCTTCTTAAATGTATATTTCTGAAAGTTAGGTTTAAGGAAAGTTACTTGTTCATACTTATCTTCAGAAGGACAGAGGAATATAATACCTGAATATGAGAAAACCCAGATATGTTGATGATTAATAGAAATGTCTGAAGTAAAACTTCAATCAAAATATGTAGATTCACTTTGGGAACTTCATACAAATAGAAGAGGATGAATAAAAATGTGGCAACAAAGGAGCAGAATTGTATAATTATCCTGCCAAAACAGAGAAGTACTAAAGTTGACATTGCAATTGAGGATACAGGAAACTTTTACAGGGATGGAGAAAGATTATATTCACCATTTGAAACTATTAACTTTCTATTTTTATTTAAATAATTTTATTTATTTATACATTTTTTGGCTCTGCTGGTTCTTCATTGTGTGCAGGCTTTTCTGTTGTTGGGGTGAGCAGGGACTAATTTATAGTTGTAGTGTGTGGGATTCTCATTGTGGGGGCTTCTCTTGTTCCAGGACGTAGGCTCTTGGGCGTGCTGTCTTCAATAGTTGTGGCACATGGGCTCAGTAGTTGTGATTCCCAGGCTCTAGAGCACAGGCTCAGCAATTGTGGCTCATAGGCTTAGTTGCTCTGCAGCATGTGGGATCTTCTGGACCAGGGGTCAAACTTGGGTCTCCTGCCTTGACAGGTGGATTCTTTACCACTGAGCCCCCAAGGAAACCCAAACTATTAGCTATCTTAATTTCAAAGATTATTCTATGCCTTTTGAAGAGCATTATTTAGATAGAATTTAGCTATGAGGACTGTACGTAGCAAGATTAGATTCTGGAGAAAATATTTTAAAAAATAATTGAACAAACATAAGCAATCTAATACTTGTAGTTAGGGCAGTCATTTTAAGTGGAGAATGTTTTCAGCTTTTTGGAATTAACTAATACAATTCTTACATTCATTATTTACTTTTAAATTTTTGTATTTTGATGAAACAATAACCACAGTAAATCTTATACAAAATAAGTCCTGCATATTTATAGTGGCAATCCAATTTGCAAGCAGAAAGGGTCTAATCTTGAAAGCCATTATTTTAGTATTTTTGCAGATGTTAGGCCTGAAAATGAACATTGTAGATAAATCTTTATGAATTGGATATGAATCTAATAAGGTTTTTAAAAGGCTTTTAATATCTGTCAATTAAATGACAAATAACTTAAAAAGATTCAATACCACTAAAATGACATCAGCTGACAGCTGACAAGGAATCAAAAAGACACACCACCTACAGATACATTTAACAGAAGGCATTACAACCTGGAGCATTTTTGAGTACATACTGTTCAACTAGACAGGACTGTTATTTGCTGTGAGAAGTATTATGTTTCAAATAAATTTGAGTTCATAAGCATCATAAGAATATGTTACTTAGAAACTGTACCTAATATTTAGTATTAGTACTAAAAGCTGTGAAAATCTGACATGCTTATTCCTACTTTCATATTAGAAACCAGCTCAACAGAACTTATATACTTTTTGGAACTTTATAGTTCAATTCTCTGTTCCAGAATCAACACTGGTGAAACATTTTTGAAATTCATATATATATTATGTAATTTAGTAACCATGAGTACATTGAACAGGACTCATCTCTCAAATTATTGAAAGTTACAAGGACACCTAGATATACATTAAAGTAAATATTAATTTACTTTGCGTGCTACATGGGGTTGCAAAGAGTTGAGCATGACTGAGCAATGGAACTGAAATATTAATTTATTAATTAGAGCTTTGCTAAGTCACTTCAGTCGTGTCTGACTCTGTGTGACCCCATAGAAGGCAGCCCACCAGGCTCCCCTGTCCCTGGGATTCTCCAGGCAAGAACCCTGGAGTTGCCATTTCCTTCTCCAATGCATGAAAGTGAAAAGTGAAAGGAAAGTTGCTCAGTCGTGTCCGACTCTTCGCGACCCCATGGACTGTAGCCCACCAGGCTCCTCTCTGTCCATGGGATTTTCCAGGCAAGAGTACTGGAGTGGATTGCCATTTCTTTCTCCAATTAGAGCTTTACCATCTCATATTTTTTTTAGAAATTTAAATCAAATGAACTATTATAGTTATGCTTTCTAATTTGAATGACAGATAGCAAAATAAACATGATGCCAAAGAATTCCTTAGTATATAGTTGATATATAAGTTCAAGTGATAGTATTCAAGACAGTCACATAGGAGTTGGTTTCAATTTGGAATGTTACTATGGAAAATGTTAACACTGGTAGTTATTTACTAAGTCTAGCTCACAGAGTGATTTCTGATGAGGCATATTTGTTTTCGTATTCCTTTTTGACTCCTAGTTGGTGAATCTTCTATTTAATTTTTAAAATTCTATACAATTTTGTTGAACATATTTTGGGAAATTTGAAGAAAAGCAGAAATAGAAGCAATCAATTGTTCCACTGCACAAAAACAGAAGACCACAGTTAACATGTTGGAGTACAATTTTTCAGTCTTCAGTCAATGTATAGCTTAGTTTGCCTTCCTTTTTTATGTATTGCCAGTCATTCTGAGTATAAAATTTAAGCTAATTTTTTAAATTTAAATTAAATTTTTATTGACTTATAACACCTTAGGTTCTAGTGTATAATAATGATTCATTATTTACATATATCCTCAAATGATCACAACAATAAGTTTAGTTAACATTTATCACCATACATAGTTACAAGTGTTTATTTTTCTTTTCACAAGGACTTCTAAGATATACTAGAAAATCCTTTAAACTTTGATGAAAGCCAACAAGAAAGTCAGTTTGACAGAAATTGAACCTTGAAGATTTTTCTTGATTTTCAAACATAATTCTGGTCTAGATTATGGCTTTCCCACATCTATCTCTTGTCCTTAGGATTTTCTATACTTCTAGCTATCTCTCTCCCTAGGGGCTCTCATATTTGAATCTACTCATTTAGCATTTTTACTTGTCTCAAGTACGGTATCTGAATTCTTTGAGTTATTTTATTTTTCTTCACTCAGGCCCATAAAATCATAGGCATAACAGATTTCAAATGTATATATGTATGTGTGTGTGTATATATATATATATATCATGATGGAAACAAAAATAATATTTCAGAACCATAATGAAAAGAATGAATACCTCAAGAAAATACATTCTATTAAAGAACAAAATATAGAATTTTTTTTGCTGTTATGGCAAAATATGTACATGTGAAAAATAAGCCAATAAATCACAACGCAGGAGAGTTTTGAATTTATTTATTTCATAAATTCATTTTGTAGATGATGATATTGATACCTCAGTTTTTTTTTTTTTTCCTGAGCTGTTCATGCAACCATTTGGTAGTAGACTCAGGACTCTAGTGATCAGCTGTTTGAATGTTATTGTTGCTATTGTTTATTCTCAGATACCAAGAAGTATCAAATTGTTTGCATAACCAATGTGATTGAACCATAATTTTTAAAGCATTTTCCTGAGCTCTTATTGACATTTAGCTTATAATTTCTTATTTAGTACATCATGATGTAAAAAAAAATAACTTTGACATTGGCAGTAATAATGTGATAATGTTGAAGAAATAAGATAATATTTCCCCATTCCATTTAGTAGACCCAGGCAGATCTCACGATTCAGTGACTCAAAAATTAGATTAGTCATTTCAAAACTAAATCACATTTAAAAAAAGAATGTGAGATTTTCTGAATTCACTAGGCCCTAATCAGGCTGGAACAGCAAATAAGAGCATGATGTAGTCTTTAGAAATTCTGTTAGCAGAAAGCATTAAATAAAATGAACAAATTGTGGTGTACATATGCATTATAGTTCCATTTTAAAATCTACAAAATGTGAACCATAGGCAATGGTAAGATCCATTTTACATTTCAGATAGGTTAAAAGTGTGCAAAGTAAAGTCCTGATTACTGGTCAGTAGACTTTTCAAATAGCATGTGCAAGAAATGGAATAAACCTGAGCTAAGGCCTTAAGAGCAGGATTAATGTTACAGCAATGTAGAATTGAGTAATGATGTAGAGGTTGGATATTTAGGACTCATGCTCAAGAAAGCTGCTTATCTCAAAGGTTCAGACCTGTGAGTGATACACAAATATCACTGTTACACAGGTATGGGGACAGAAGTGCAAGGAAATGGGAGAAATTTCCTAGAGGTAAGCACAAAGAGTAGATAATAATAGACAAAAATAAACAGTACCATAAAAGGGAGACAAATAGGACAAGAGAGAGGAGAATCAAAAGGAAGATCCACTAGAGTAAAGAGGTGGTTTAGCTTATGTCTTTAATGAAGACTGTGAGTCTAATCTTAACTCCTTTACTTCAAAACCTCCAATGTCTTTGAGAGCTCCCTTAGGCTTGAAAGCACTTCCCTGGTGGCTCAGACAGTAAAGAATCTGCTTGCAGTGCAGGAGACCCAAGTTCTATCCCTGAGTCAGGAAAATCCTCTGGAGAAGGGAATGGCTACCCACTCCAGTATTCCTGCCTGGAGAATTCCATGGACAGAGGAATCTGGCAGGGTATGGTCCATGGGGTTGTAAAGTCAGACACCACTGAGTGACTAACACTTTCAACACTTAGGCTTGAAATGCCCTACATTGTGTTTTGATTATTTGGGAAAAAGCTTTATAAGTCATTGTTTTATGTTTCCTGTGGGAAAAAACTTCTGAGTCATGACTGGATTTACATTTGGATATGGAGATTTCCTAAAGGAAATCAACCCTGAATATTTAGTAGAAAGGCTGATGCTGAAGCTGAAGCTCCAATACTTTGGCCACTTTCTGTGAAGAGCCAACTGATTGAAAAAAGACCCTGATGCTGGGAAAGATTGAGGGCAGGAGAAGAAGGGGACGACAGAGGATAAAGTGGTTAAGTAGTATCACTGAGTCAATGGAAATGAATCTGGACACACACCAGGAGATACTGAAGGACAAGGAAGCCTGACTCATGGGGTCACAAAGAGTCAGACATGACTTAGTAACTGAACACCAATAACAAGGGGACAGTGGTGTGCTTCACGCTATGTGACAGCCCTGCCTCAGTTGCTGGGGCTGACTGTAGGACAGTAGCAGCTGGTCTTCTTAGCTGGACTCTCTCAGTATATAAGGACATATATAAATCATCTGTCCCAGAAATACTCCTTAGAGGAATATCTTGTGAAGACAAATTAGGATAAATGCCTAACTGCAAAACTACTAGATCAAATTATATGTGCATTTTATAATTGACTAAATATTATAAATTGCTTTCTATAAATGTTAAATCTATTTATATCCAAAAATTGAATAAGATGTGATAATTTTCTCACACTCATCAACTCTGAATAATATGAAACTGTAAAATATTTACAGTATGACAGATGAAAAATGGCATATATGGGTTTGAAAAAATTAAATTTAATGATGGTGAGCATCTTTACAATATGTTTTCCTTTTGTGTCTTTCTCCTAGAAACTGCTTTTTACAGCACTGGCCTTTAAAAGCACTGAAAGATAAAAATCAAAGCTATTTCCAACATTTTAGGATAAAATGAAATTAAAACAGAAAGTCCTCCAATATGTCCTTCTCTCTCTCCAGATGACCCTTGACTAATGCAGTTTGAACTGCCCAGGTCCCCTTACAAGTGGCTACTTCTCAATAAATACACAGTCATGTGATAAGGGACTTCGGTTCGTAGCTGACTCCTTGCAGTGCTATGGACTGTAGCCCACAGAGCTCCTCTGTCCAGGGGATCCTCCAGGCAAGAACACCAGAATGGGTTGCCATGTTCTCCTCCAGGGGATCTTCCTGACCCAGGGATCCAACCCGTGTCTGTTATGTCTTCTGCATTGGTAGGCAGATTCTTTACCACTAACATTACCTGGGAAGCCCGAAGGATACTGTCAGTCCTCTGTATTCATGGGTTTCTCCTTTAGGGATTCAACCAACCAACCCTGGATGCCAACTCCAGAATATGGAGGGCTAACTGTGGGACTTGAGTATCCATGGATTTTGGTGTACCATGGGGGCTTCTGGGACCAGTCCCATCCCTCACAGATACTAAAGGACTTTTGGATGTGTGTATATATAAATATACATGATATATATAACTTTACACATTAGACTTTTTTAATATTAGACTTTGTTTTTGGGAAGCCCTTTTAGATTTAGAGAAAAATTTAATGGAAAAGACAGAAAGAGACTTCCATGGCAAGTCCACTGGCTAAGACTCTCCTTCCACTGCAGGGGGCATGAGTTACATCCCTGGTGGGGAACTAATATCTCACATGCCTCATAGCATAGACAAATAAAGAAAGAAGTGAAAGGAAACATTAAAAAAAAAAGAAATCCCCAAGAATTCTCATATCCATCCACCCCCCACCACACATACTGTTATCCATATTAACATCTTGCACTGTGTGATACATTTTTTACAGTTAATGAGCCAGTATTGATACATTATTATTAAATGTCATCCATAGTTTACATTAAGACTCACTCTTTTATTCTATGAGTTTTGATAAATAATTAATGCCATATATCTACCATTACAGTATCATATAGAAATCATTGCCTTATAAATCCTCTGTGCTCTACCTATTCATCCATTCATCCTCTCCAAACTGCTGGCAACCACTTATTTTATTGTCTCCATATTTTTCGCCTTTTCCAGCATTTCATATAGTTGGAATCATGTAATAGGAAGATTTTTCAGAATGACTTATTCATTTAGTCAGGAACTACTTGCTTCATTTAGTCATATACATTTAGGGATCTTCAGTTTATTTTTATGGCTTCATAGCTCATTTGCTTCCAGTACTGAATACTATTCCATTGTACAGATATACCACAGTTATTTATCCATTCATTTACTCAAGGACATTTTTGTGTCTCCAAATTTTTATCAATTATGAATAAAGCAACCAGTCCATTCTGAAGGAGATCAACCCTGGGATTTCTTTGGAAGGAATGATGCTAAAACTGAAGCTCCAGTACTTTGGCCACCTCATGCAAAGAGCTGACTCATTTGAAAAGACCCTGATGCTGGGAGGGATTGGGGGCAGGAGGAGAAGGGGAGGATCGAGGATGAGATGGCTGGATGGCATCACAGACTCAATGGACATGAGTCAGTGAACTACGGCAGTTGGTGATGGATAGGGAGGCCTGGCGTGCTGAGATTCATGAGGTCACAAAGAGTCGGACACGACTGAGCGACTGAACTAGAACTACGAATAAAGCTGTATAAATAGTTGAGGACAGATTTAGTGTGAATATGAATTTTCAGTTCACTTGTACATAGCAAGGAGTTTGATTACTGGATCTTTTGGTAAGAGTATGTTAATTTTGTAAGAACTGCCAAACTGTGTTCCAAAGTGTCTGTACTATTTTGCATTTTCACCATCAATCAATGAGTTCCTGTTGCTTCACATCCTTATGGCATTTGGTGTTGTCATTGTTTCAAGTTTTAACCATTCTGTTAGGAATGTAGTGATATTTCATTGTGAGTTTCGTTTAGGATTACCTCGGCTGCAGTCCATGGGGTCGCAAAGAGTTGGACACGACTGAGCAACTTCACTTTCACTTTTCACTTTCATGCATTGGAGAAGGAAATGGCAACCCACTCCAGTGTTCTTGCCTGGAGAATCCCGGGGACCGGCGAGCCTGGTGAGCTGCTGTCTATGGGGTCGCACAGAGTCGGACACGACTGAAGCGACTTAGCAGCAGCAGCAGCAGTGATATATGATATGGAGCATCTTTTCATATGCTTTTTTGTCAACAGTATCTTTTCTTTGGTTAGTTGTCTGTTCAGATCTTTAGCCCATTTTCTAATTGAGTTATTTGTTTTCTAACGGCTGAGTTTTAAGAGTCTTGTATATTTTGGATACCAGTCTTTTATGAGATATGCATTCTGTAAATAGTTATTCCAAGTAGGTAGCTTACCTTTCGAGGAAGAGAATATTTTTATTTTAATTTTAAAAAAAATTTGAATCCTACATTTGGTATTGTGTCATAAAAGTCATCACCAAACCCAAGGTCACCTAAATATTCTTATATGTATTGTTTTTAAAAATTATTTTTCTCTGTAATTGTTCCTCATCCTGCTTTCAAGTATATAATATTTCTAATATGTCTTTGAGAATTTTAATTCATAATTTTTAAAAGTTATCTTCTATTCCCAAGTTGTCTCTGCTGCATCAAAGTTGACTTCTCAATTTGATTTATCAAGTAGACTTCAGGTTTTTATCTTTTGAATGACTTGTGTTCTAAACCAATGTGATATGTCCTAGCTGTTAATTCAATTCCTGAATGAATGACTAGGCGGGATTTCACAACACAGTTAAGAAGAACTTCCTGTGTTGCATATACATATAACTATTTTTTCAAAACTTCTTTCTTCCTTCCTTGGTGAGAAATGTCATGAAAACAAAAGCACGGTGTGAGGGCCCATCTGTTTTAGGGACCCTTGAATGTATTTAGGCAGGGAGCTGGCTGTTAGACTCACTCCTCCTCATGTGTAAAAACTTCTAGCACAAGGTAAAGATGAAATAATTTGTGGAGCAGTTGTTGTGCACCAGAATCTTTAATTAATCCTTATTTTTTTTCAGTCTCATAGCTAATTCTTCACCTCCATACTTAATTCAGACTAGGTGTCTCATAAGCCTTCAGCAAAGAATATAAACTTCTGATAAAGTTGCCTCCATTGCTACCCCAACCTCACCCCCATTTCCACCTGAGTCCTGGTGTGTAACTTGCCAAACACACAGTCATATTTCCTTCACTGTGTGCTCACTTCCCCCTTGTACCTTATACCTCACTCACAGTGGGATTTTATGAGAGCGCCTACCTGTTGGTATGCATCCTGCAATCTTGACCTGGAAGTCTAAGAATGATTTTAAAATATTCTTTATACCTTAGAAGTTGTAAAGTTCCCATGTGAAAATGGAAAGAGAGAAAGAAAAGTGCCAGCAAAATATTACTGAGTTGGCATAACCGCAGTGGGCTTCCATAGACTGGTTCACATGTGACATTAAGATATAAACTGTTGAAACAAAGAATGACATAAAGGCTCTAGTGGGCAGTAGATTTCACTATCAAAACAAATATAACTGAAGTAATAAATTATTTAAAATACTGCTGAGAAAACAAATAAAAACAGTCCTTTAAATCATATTTTTAAAAATATGTTGAAGTAGAACAATAGGTTAAAATAGGAAATCCTGTGGCAAAAGCATCTCTTGACAAAAAGGTATTAATCTTGTTAGGAAATCATTTAATTAGAGTTACTTTTTTTGGAAGTAATTTTAGACACCTCTAAATTGGTCATATATATATATTTTAATTTTGATTTTTACACTAAACACAAGCACACCTGAAATTACCTTATTAATTGATACTGTTATGTATTTACTCAGTGCAACATCAGCATTTTTCCTGAAAGCTAGAGAGAAGATAGCAACTCATTATTCTGTGAGAACTGCCTCAAGTCCTGCTCTGCTGCTGTTGTGTACTTTACTTGTTCTTTCATCTCAGTTTCTGTTTCTATGTAAAGGAGAAGTAAATATTGGAGAATAAATGGAGAAATAATAAGGGACAGTTTTAGACTATTACATCTGTGACCTAAAAGTCTGTAGCCAACATATACCCACCATGTGCAGCAGCCTCTGTCCCTCTGTGTCTGTCTCTTTCTCCACACACACACACACACACACACACACACACACTTGCCACATGCACACACATAACCTAGGTTCAAAATTTCAGTTTGCCATTATCTTTTAGCACATTCATTAAGCTCTTTGAGACTGTCTATAGATAAGAATAGCAATACCTACTCTGAGACATTTGAAGGAACTGACTAAACCCTGTAAAAACAATATAAGACTTACAGAAGTACATATTATTATCACTGTCATAGTCATCCATCATTAAAAGGTATTTATCAAGTCATGCAAAAATGCCCTAGTCCTATCCACTGTCCTGCGTCTATAGCCATAAACACAAGTAGACAAAACCATTTCTCTCAGAAAATTCCACCTTGTAGTAGTGGAAGAAAAATGAACAAAGCAGTGAGTAAAATAAATAGCATGTCAGACAGTGACAATTTCTGCAGAAAAAAAAATATATATGTATAAGTAAAAAGACAAAAAAGGAGGAGGATTTGTGTAGAGGGGTTGCAGTTCACTGGGGGCAGCCCTGCTGAATAGACATTTGGGAAAGATGACAAAAATGACACAATAAATTGATGTTTAAGGAGCAAGTGTTCCATGTAGAGGGATCAGAATCTCTAATGCCCTGAGACTTGAGTTGGCCCAGTGTGCTCAAGGTACAAAGAGGAAGCTTATGTGGCTAGAACAGATGTGAGGAGAAAGTGGTAGCAGACAAACGGATGGAAGGTATTCAAAGCAGATGATCTTGAGGGTTTTTTTTTTTTTTTTTAATTTTCTTTCTTACTTTGAGTACTAGCTAAAGACACTAGAGATAAATAATTGATTGTAGAAGGTCAGGGGAACTTGTTAGGCAAGCTGGGGCGTTATCAAAGGGGGGTTGGGCTGAAACACTCCTTTCAAATGCAGAAAGCGGACTAGGAAAATATTGTTGATGAGAGGAGTAATATATAGAGTGTCTTAAAATGATCATTCTGTTGTATGGGTGGAAGACTGTAGCAGGTGGTGGTATGTGAGATACAGGCAGAAACAGGAAATAATTGCAATAATCCAGGTGAGTGCTGATAGGTGTTTGGATCAGGTGATGATAAAAGATTGTAGCTACTAGTCAGATTCTTTCACCATGTATTATGGAAACATATCTGAGAGAATTTGCTGATGTACGAGGCATGTGGTAGAAAGATGGATGTAGGATTTTGGCTAAGGAAACTAGGAAGAAGGCATAGCGACTTACTGGGATATGAAAGACAGAAGATCAGGCTTGGGACTGGGGGCAATCAAGAATTCAGTTTTAGAGAAGTGATGGTGTGTAATGTTGGATATCTCAAAGATAGTGTCAAGTAAACAGTTAAATATGTAATATTTGAATTCAAGAAGAGATGTAGATTGTAGGAAAAAAGATGTGAGTCAGGAGAATATAGATAATACTTAAAATCATGAGTCTGGATGAGATCGCCAAGCGAGAGAAGAAGAAAAAACCGTAAGTGATGGCAGCTCAGTTCTGAGTTGCTGAAATGATAATTGATTGCAAAAGTTTGCATTAGAAGGAAGCAGCAAAAAGAACAAAGAAATGGGCAAAGAAGGGAGCTGGGAAACATAGTGTGCGCTGTTCCCAGGGTGCCTGGAGGTAGATAGGACAGAGTGATTAACTGTGTGGCACGTGGTGTTGCTAGTTAAACCAGCATAGGGACTGTGTTATCATTGGATCTGCCGCTGGATAGAATACTTGATCACCAGGTTTTGAGAGGGTAAAGGTCATGGTACCTTTGCTCAGGAGTTTTGGTGGAGTGGTGGATGTGAGAGTCAAATTGGAATGAATTCAAGGGGGCAGACAAGACAGGGAAATGGAGAATCCTGTGTTTACTGTAAAAGCCAGGGAAACAATGGCAGGGAATAGCTTGAAGGGATTGTGAAATTAAGAAGAATTTTAACTCTTTTGATAGAATAAACAGCTGCATGGTTGCATGCTGAAGGGAAAGATTCAATAGAGAAGGAAACCTTCTTGCGCTGACGCTGGGCTTCCCCATGTCGTTCTTTTCTTTTTCTCCCCCTTTTCAGCTGAATTCCCATCTGGGGCGTGGAGGCTCGCCCCGTCTACTTACCTGTCCCGGCTGCTAAGATCCATAAGAGAGAGAGCCCAGGGTGGGGCACTCTCTGATATTCAAACGGACGCAGGTGGCCTAACATAAATGGTGCAAACCTCTTGTCTCGAGGTTTTATTGGTTTTCCACCTAAACCAAGTTATTCAGCCTCTTTTCTTCCACTAATTTCCTGCTATACTATTCTATCCTGAGCTATCCTGTTCTTTCCTATCCTGTCCTATCCGCCCGCTCCGTCCCTGCTTTGAATATCCCTGGATCAACCGGGGCTGGTCCCCGGCACACATATTTCTTCATCACTGTTGTTTTATTCCATATACAATATGCTAAAACTTGCTGAATAAACTTTACAATTGAACAACTCATCTTTTAAGATACTATGTTGAGGGATAAGTTGTTGACTGATGTTTAATGAACCTTGTATAGTTTTGAATTAGTATACAACCTTACCTTCTAGTTCTCTTCACATAAATATTCCTATATTTTAACACTCTTCAGTCCCATCTGTAGTCCATACAGGATGTGTGTACTGCTCCTCAATTTGAAGAATTTGCTTATGAGAGATCTCTCCTACTGAAAACGCTTCCACAAAGGTTTAACAAATTCTCATGCCTGGTGTCCATTTATTGTGTTATCCATAGACTATAATTAGGTAACTGTCACTCTAAATCTTTGTCTCACTAATTCTTCAGGATAGATGAGGTAGATAACTTTCTTCCATAGCTATAGGGGTATGGCAGGCATGCTGCAGCTATGGAAAAGCGGCTAACTTTGTGGATTAAGGTGTCATGAGTGAGGAAAAATAACATAATTTATAACACTGTTGTGACATTAAAAGCCAAAGAAGATTACAGAGGCATTACCCAGGATCAAGAAAATTTCAAATTCTTTTATACTAGTGCTGGTTTGTGGGGCTTCTGAGGTAGCACTAGTAGAAAGAACCTACCTGCCAGTGCAGGAGACGTAAGAGATGTGTGTTCAGTCCCACAGTTGGGAAGATCCTCTGGAGGAGGGCACGGCAGCCTATTCCAGTGTTCATTCCTGGAGAATTCCCTGGACAGAGGAGTCTAGTGAGCTACAGTTCATTGAGTCAGTCAGTCAGACTCAACTGAAGTGACTTAGCAGCAGCAGCAGTGCTGATGTGTATATTTCAATAGGTGATGCCATGCAGAAAATGTTAAATTTTCAGGGAAACACAAGAGGTTCTAGAAATCAAGAAGCTATGTATAGAGAAAAAAAAAAACTTTCTAAATTTACACAGAAAATGGGTTATTTGGCAAAGCAGTTTTCAACACTGATGAGACTGGCTTATTTTACAACCATACTGCAAATGAACATGTATAAAGCAAAGAGGATTTTGGTTGGTGAAAATGTTGAGACCAGAGCCTCATAGGAAGCTTACCCTGTGTTTCTCATAGGAGCAGTGATATGGTATTCATTAATTCAGTATTGGAAGCAACTTTACACAGTGTTCAGTTCAGTTCAGTCGCTCAGTGGTGTCCAACTCTTTGCGACCCCATGAATCGCAGTAGCCAGGTCTCCCTGTCCATCACCAACTCCCAGAGTTCATTCAGACTCACGTCCATTGAGTCCATGATGCCATCCAGCCATCTCATCCTTGGTCGTCCCTTTCTCCTCCTGCCCCCAATCCCTCCCAGCATCAGGGTATTTTCCAATGAGTCAACTCTTCGCATGAGGTGGCCAAAGACTGGAGCTTCAGTTTTAGCATCATTCCTTCCAAAGAAATCCCAGGGTTGATCTCCCTCAGAATGGACTGGTTGGATCTCCTTGCAGTCCAAGGGACTCTCAAGAGTCTTCTCCAACACCACAGTTCAAAAGCATCAATTCTTCTGCGCTCAGCCTTCTTGAGTGTAACTAATACAAACAATGACCGACTTTATATGCAAGCCAGTATAAGACTGAAGAGGAGTGAGTGCCTCAGTTTGCCTAAGGGAGGGTCAAGGATGCTACTGAGAAGCTTTATTACAATATATCCAGCATATTCATGCATTTAGATTGATTGTTTTGTGATATGTCAACTTAGCTATGCTGAAATACAAACCACAGAATTCCCTTTCTAGTATGCTTCTGATTCATCTGCACAATGAGAAAGATTCTCTCAGGAGCAAATGTCTAAAGGAGGCAGAATTCATTTTGTAGCATACACATACCATCCACCAGTTACTCAGTCAAACCTTAGGTGCTGCTGAGAAGGGATCTTGAAAATGTAGTGAAAGTCCCAAATCCAGGTAGATTTTAGTTATTCAAAAGTAGATTATCCTGGGCCGGCTAGCTTAACAGGGGGGAAATCTGTTAGGGAACGATGAAAACCAGAGACTGCATGCAATAGAGGTGTGATGCTGTGACTGAAAAAAATAATCTATATATCTATAGTATAATATATATCGTGTATATATATATTTGTTTTTTCCATCACAATATTACACCTGTTACATTCCATCTCTAATTGCATGCAGTATACTGTGATAATCACAGTACCATTTCTCTGTCGCATGCAGTCTCTAAGGTGGCACTGCTGCTGCTGCTGCTGCTGCTAAGTCGCTTCAGTCGTGTCCAACTCTGTGTGACCTCGGCGCTAGTGGTAAAGAAATCATCTGACAATGCAGGAGATGTAAAAGACACCCACTGGATCTCTGGGTCAGGAAAATCCCCTGGAGGAGGGCATGGCAACCCATTCCAGTACTCTCACCTAGATAATCCCGTGGACAAGGAGCATGGTGGGCTACAGTCCATGGGGTCGCAAAGAGTCAGACGTGACTGAAGCAAATTTGCATGCATGCATGCATAGTTATATATTTATATTTTTTTCTTTCTTTGGTCTTCATCCCCCTTTCTGGTACAGAGCTCTAAAACCCTAGGAATTTCCTATGATGAGAACTGTGTAGGTGTCTATTGGTGTGTTGATGAGGTGACTTTTGGACCCTACCTAAGGATGGGAGCTAGTTGTCAGAAGAACTAGCAAAATTTCTAGTTATACCTCCCTGACTTCTGTGAAGGGTAGAAATGTTGGAAATTGAATCAGTCACCAGTGGTCAATGGTTTAAACAGTCATGCATGTGGAATGAGATATCCATAAAAACTTAAAAGGAGGGGCTTTTAAGAACTTCCAGTTTGGTGAACACATACAAGGAAAGTAGTGTATCTGGAGAAGGTATGGAAGCTCTCTGGCCTTTGCCTGTGCCGTGACCTCTGTGTCTCCTCCATCCAGTTACTGCTGAATTATATCCTCTTATAATAAGTGAATGATCTTGTAAGTAAAATGTTTCTTGGAATTCTCTGGGCTGCTTTAGAAAATTAATTGAACCCAGAGTAAGAGTCATTGGGACCTCCAATCTATAGCCTTTTGGTCAGAAGCACAAGTGATAACCTGGACTTAAGATTGGTCGTTGAAACCAGGGTTGGGGCCAGTCTCGTAAGTACTAATGGTATCTCCAGGTAGATGATGTCAGAACTGAGTTAAACTGTAGGTTGTATGAGGCGATTGCTTGGATCTTCGGAGAAAACTCCTTATGCATCAAAATTGATGATCAGAATTTTAGTTGGTGATCAGAATCTTAAAGAGAGACAAAAAATAGTAAAATAGTTCTTCATTCTGATGAAGTCATTTCATTGTTGCAAATCTGCTGACTCACTTCACTGAGTAGCAGCTGGGCCTGCAATTGTTTTCCCTTCCCTTGAATCCTTTCTTCCTGACTGTCGGCTGTGAATTAGGGGTTTGCTTAGCTAGCTAATAATAAATCTCTCTCTCATCTCCAATTGTATCTGTTTAAATTTTTTATTTCTTATTGGTTCTACTTCCTCTAGGTAAACACTGACCTTAAATTCTTTACCAAGTTATTCTTTCTCTATTTCCCTATGTTCTCCACTCCAATCTCAAATTTCTATTTATGCTCTTGTTTCCTGTTTCAGTTCAGTTCAGTAGCTCAGTCGTGTCCGACCCTTTGTGACCCCATGGAGTGCAGCACACCAGGCTTCCCTGTTCATCACCAACTCCTGGAGTTTACTCAAACTCATGTCCATTGAGTCGATGGACCAACCATCTCATCCTCTGTAGCCCCCTTCTCCTTCCACACTCAATCTTTCCCAGCATCAGGGTCTTTTCTTTTCTCTTTTTTTAATTGGAGGCTAATTACTTTACAATATTGTAGGGGCTTTTGCCATACATTGGCATGAGTCAGCCATGGTTGTACATGTGTTCCCCATCCTGAATGCCCCTCCCACCTACCTCCCCATCCCATCCCTCAGGGTCATCCCAGTGCAACAGCCCTGAGTACCCTGTCTCATGCATTGAACCTGGAGTGGTGATCTATTTCACATATGATAATATACATGTTTCAATGCTATTCTCTCAAATCATCCCACCCTCACATTCTCCCACAGAATCCAAAAGTCTGTTCTTTACATCTTGTGCCTCTTTTGCTATCTCGCATATAGGGTCATTGTTACCATCTTTCTAAATTCCATACATATGTGTTAATATACTGTATTGGTGTTTTTCTTTCTGACTTACATCACTCTGTATAACAGGCTCCAGTTTCAACCACTTCATTAGAACTGGTTCAAATGCATTATTTTTAATAGCTGAGTAATATTTCATTGTGTATATGTACCACAGTTTTCCTATCCATTCATCTGCCGATGGACATCTGGGTTGATTCCATGTCCTGGCTATTGTAAACAGTGCTGTAGTGAACATTGGGGTACATGTGTCTCTTTCAGTTCTGGTTTCCTCTGTGTGTATGCCCAGCAGTGGATTGCTGGGTTGTATGGCAGTTCAATAACCTCACATATGAGGATGACACCACCCTTATGGCAAAAAGTGAAGAAGAACTAAAAAGACCCTTGATGAAAGTGAAACAGGAGAGTGAAAAAGTTGGCTTAAAGCTCAACATTCATAAAACAAAGATCATGACATCTGGTCCCATTACTTCATGCAAATAGATGGGCAAAGAGTGGAAACAGTGGCTGCCTTTATTTTGGGGATTCCAAAATCACTACAGATGGTGATGGAAGCCATGAAATTAGAAGATGCTTACTCCTTGGAAGGAAAGTTATGACCATCTTCGACAGCATATCAAAAAGCAGAGACATTACTTTGTGAACAAAGGTCCATCTAGTCAAGGATATGGTTTTTCCAGTAGACATGTGTGGATGTGCGAGTTGGGTTGTAAGAAAGCTGAGTGCTGAATAATTGATGCTTTTGAACTGTGGTGTTGGAGAAGACTCTTGAGAGTCTCTTGGACTGCAAGGAGATCCAACCAGTCCATTCTAAAGGAGATCAGTCACTGCAAGGATTGATGTTTAAGCTGAAACTCCAATACTATGGACACCTGGAGCGAAGAGCTGACTCATTTGAAAAGACCTTTCTGCTGGGAAAGATTGAGGGCAGGAGGAAAGGGGGACAATGAAGGATGAGGTGGTTGGATGGCATAACTGACTCAATGGACACGAGTTTGGGTAAACTCTGGGAGCTGGCAATGGACAGGGAGGCCTGGCATGCTGTGGTCCATGGGGTCGCAAAGAATTGGACATGACTGAGGAACTGAACTGAATTGATGGCAGTTCTATTTCCAGTTTTTGAAGGAATCTCAGAATCCATGCTCATATGGACACTTTATCTTTGACAAAGGAGGCAAGAATATACAATGGAGAAAAGACAATCTCTTTAACAAGTGGTGATGGGAAAACTGGTCAACCACTTGTGAAAGAATGAAACTAGAACACTTTCTAACACCATTCATAAAAATAAACTCAAAATGGATTCAAGATCTAAAGTAAGACTAGAAACTGTAAAACTACTAGAGGAGAACATAGGCAAAACACTTTGACATAAATCATGGCAGGATCCTCTATGACCCACATCCCAGAATATTGGAAATAAAAGCAAAAATAAGCAAATGGGACCTAATTAAAACTAAAAGCTTCTGCACAACAAAGGAAACTATAAGCAAGGTGAAAAGACAGCCTTCAGAATGAGAGAGAATAATAACAAATGATGCAACTGACAAAGAATTAATCTCAAAAATATACAAGCGATTCCTGCAGCTCAATTCCAGAAAAATTAATGACCCAGTAAAGAAATAGGCCAATGAACTAAACAGACATGTCTCCAAAGAATACATACACATGGCTAACAAACACATGAAAAGATGCTCAACATCACTTATTATCAGACAAATGCAAATCAAAACCACAATAAGGTACCATTTCACACCAGTCAGAATGGCCATGATCCAAAAGTCTACAAGCAATAAATGCTGGAGAGGGTGTGGAGGAAAGGGAACCCTCTTACACTGTTGGTGGGAATGCAAACTAGTATAGCCACTATGGAGAACAGTGTGGAGATTCCTTAAAAAATTGCAAATAGAACTGCCTTATGATCCAGCGATCCCACTGCTAGGCATACACACTGAGGAAACCAGAATTGAAAGAGATACGTGTACCCCAATGTTCATTGCGGCACTGTTTATAATAGCCAGGACATGGAAGCAACCTAGATGTCCATCAGCAGACCAGCAGATGAATAGATAAGAAAGCAGTGGTACATATACACAATGGAGTATTACTCAGCCATTAAAAAGAATACATTTGAATCAGTTCTAATGAGGTGGATGAAGCTGGAGCCTATTATACAGAGTGAAGTAAGCCAGCAAGAAAAACACCAATACAGTATACTAACGCATATATATGGAATTTAGAAAGATGATAACAATAGCCCTGTATGTGAGACAGCAAAAAAGACACAGATGTATAGAACAGTCTTCTGGACCCTGTGGGAGAGGGTGAGGGTGGGATGTTTGGGAGAATGGCATTGAAACATGTATGTTACCAAATGTGAAATGAATCGCCAGTCCAAGTTCAATGTATGATACAGGATGCTCAGGGCTGGTGCACTGGGATGACCCAGAGGGATGATATGGAGAGGGAGGTGGGAGGGGGTGTTCAGGATGGGGAATACATATACACCCATGGCAGATTCATGTCAATGTATGACAATAACCAATAGAATATTGTAAAATAATTAGCCTAATTAAAACAAATAAATTTTTAAATAATAAAAAATAATAAAAGAATATGCAGCATATACAATGGAATACTACTCAGTCATAAAGATGAATGAAATAATGTCATTTGCAGCAACATGGATGGACCTAGAAATTATCATACTAAGTAAAGTAAGTTAGAAAGAGAAAAATAAACACCATATGATATCACTTATTAAAAAAAAATAAGGAATCTCCACACTGTTCTCCATGGTGGCTGTACTAGTTTGCATTCCCATCAAAAGTGTAAGAGGATTCCCTTTCTCCACACTCTCTACAGCATTTATTGTTTGTAGATTTTTTGATAGCAGCCATTCTGACTGGCACGAGATGGTACCTCATTGCGGTTGTGATTTGCATTTCTCTGATAAAGAGTAATGTTGAGCATCTTTTCATGAGTTTGTTAGCCATCTTTATGTCTTTTTTGGAGAAATGTCTGTTTAGTTCTTTGGCCCATTTTTTGATTGGGTCGTTTATTTTTCTGGAATTGAGCTGCAGGAGCTCTTTGTATATTTTTGAGATTAATTCTTTGTCAGTTGCTTCATTTGCTATTATTTTCTCCATCCTGAAGGCTATCTTTTCACCTTGCTTATAGTTTCCTTTGTTGTGCAGAAGCTTTTAATTTTAATTAAGTCCCATTTGTTTATTTTTGCTTTTATTTCCAATATTCTGGGAGGTGGGTTATAGAGGATCCTGCTGTGATTTATGTCAGAGAGTGTTTTGCCTATGTATTCCTCTAGGAGTTTTACAGTTTCTAGTCTTACATTTAGATCTTAATCCATTTTGAGTTTATTTTTGTGTATGGTGTTAGCACTTGTTCTAGTTTCATCTTTTACAATTGTGACCAGTTTTCCCATCACCACTTGTTAAAGAGATTGTTTTTTCTCCATTGTATATTCTTGCCTCCTTTGTCAAAGATAAGGTGTCCATAGGTTTGTGGATTTATCTCTGGGCTTTCTATTTTTTGCATTGATCTATATTTCTGTCTTTGTGCCAATACCATACTGTCTTGATGACTGTGGCTTTTCAATATAGTCTCAAGTCAGGCCGGTTGATTCCTCCAGTTCCATTCTTTCTCCAGATTGCTTTGGCTATTAGAAGTCTTTTGTATTTCCATACAAATTGTGAAATTATTTTTCCTAGGTCTGAAAAATACCATTGGTAGCTGGATAGAGATTGTATTAAGTCTATAAATTGCTTTGGGTAGTATACTTATTTTCACTATATTGATTCTCTGATCCATCAACATAGTATATTTCTCCATCTATTTGTGTCATCTTTGATTTCTTTCATAAATGTTTTATAGTTTTCTATATATAGGTCTTTTGTTTCTTTAGTTAGATTTATTGCCAAGTTTTTTGTTCTTTTTGTTGCAATGGTGAATGGAATTGTTTCCTTAATTTCTCTGTTTTCTCATTGTTAGTGTATGGGGATGCAAGGGATTTCTGTGTGTTAATTTTATATCCTGCAACTTTACTATATTCAGGGATTAGCTCTAGTAATTTTCTGGTGGAGTTTTTAGGGTTTTCTGTGTAGAGGATCATGTTATCTGCAAACAGTGATAGAAGAAGTGATACTTCTTCTATTCCAATCTGAATTCCTTTTATTTCTTTTTCTTCTCTGATTTCCATGGCTAAAACTTTCAAAACTATGTTGAATAGTAGTGGTGAGAGTGGGCACCCTTGTCTTGTGCCTAACTTTAGGGGCAATACTTTCAATTTTTCACCATTGAGGATAATATTTGCTGTGAGTTTATCATATATGGTTTTTATTATGTTGAGATATGTTCCTTCTATGCTGCTTTCTGGAGGGTTTTTATCATAAATGGATGTTGAATTTTGTTAAAGTCTTTCTCTACATCTATTGAGATAACATATGGTTTCTATCTTTCAATTTATTAATTATTGTGTGTCACATTGATTGATTTGCAAATATTGAGGAATCTTGGCATCCCTGGGACAAAGCCCACTTGGTCATGATGTATGACCTTTTTAATACATTGTTGGATTCTGTTTGCTAGAATTTTGTTAAGGATTTTTGCACCTATGTTCATCAGTGATATTGGCCTGTAGTTTTCTTTTTTTGTGTCATCTTTGTCTGGTTCTGGTATTAGGGTGATGGTGGCCTCATAGAATGAATTTGGAAGTTTACCTTTCTCTACAATTTTCTGGAAGAGTTTGAATAGAATAGGTGTTAGCTCTTGTCTAAACTTTTGGTAGAATTCAGCTGTGATGCCGTCTGATCCTGGCCTTTTGTTTGATGGAAGATTTCTGATTACAGTTTCAATTTCCATGCTTGTGATGTGTCTGTTAAGATTTTCTATTTCTTCCTGATTCAGTTTTTGAAAGTTATACTTTTCTAAGAATTTGTCCATTTGTTCCAAGCTGTCCATTTTATTGGCATCAATGTCTTTTCAAATGAGTCAGTTCTTCACAGCAGGTGACCAAAGTATTGGAGTTTCAGCTTCAACATCAGTCCTTCCAATGAATATTCAGGACTGATATATTTAGAATGGACTGGTTGGAACTCCTTGTAGTCCAAGAGGCTTCTCCAACACCACAGTTCAAAAGCATCAATTCTTCAGCACTCAGCTTTCTTACAACCCAACTCTCACATCCATACATGACTACTGGATAAACCACAGCTTTGACTAGAGAGACCTTTGTTCACAAAGTAATGTCTCTGCTTTTTAATATGCTGTCTAAGTTGGTCATAAATTTTCTTCCAAGAAGCAAGCATGTTTTAATTTCATGGCTACCGTCACCATCTGCAGTGATTTTGGAGCCCCTAAATAAAGTCTGTTACTGTTTCCACTGTTTCCTATCTATTCGCCATGAAGTGATGGGACCAGATGCCATGATATTAGTTTTCTGAATGTTGAGTTTTAAGCCAACTTTTTCACTCTCCTCTTTTACATTCATCAAGAAGCTCTTTAGTTCTTCTTCATTTTCTGCCATAAGGGTGGTGTCATCTGCATATCTGAGGTTATTGATATTTCTCCCAGCAATCTTGATTCCAGTTGTGCTTCTTCCAGCCCCACATTTCTCATGATGTACTGTGTGTATAAGTTAAATAAGCAGGGTGACAATGTACAGCCTTGATGTACTCTTTTCCCTATTTGGAACCAGTCTGTTGTCCAGTTTTTACTGTTGCTTCCTGAAGTGCATAGAGATGTCTCAAGAGGCAGGTCAGGTGGTGTGGTATTCCCATCTCTTTAAGAATTTTCTAGAGTTTGTTGTGACCCACACAGTAAAAAGCTTTGGCATAGTCAATAAAGCAGAAGTAGATGTTTTCCTGGAACTCTCTTGCTTTTTCAATGATCCAGTGGATGTTGGCAATTTGATCTCTGGTTCCTCTACCTTTTCTAAAAGCAGCTTGAACATCTGGAAGTTCATGGTTCACATATTGCTGAAGCCTGGCTTGAAGAATTTTGAGCGTTAGTTTACTAGAGTGTGAGATGAGTGCAATTGTGCAAAATCTAATGTTTTCATTCCATGTTTTTTCCCTCCCCTCCTCCTTTTCACCCCTTCCTCCTCCCTCCTTCTTTTCCATATCTTCCCTCCTTCCTTTCTTCTTTTCTTCTATTATGTTTTAATATAACTAATCTTTCTTGTCTTCAGCACACAATACCATAAATAAAGTTTCATTTAACAGCTCTTTGACTCTGTAGTCGCATGATAGAAAATGAAAAATTAATATTAAAAATGTATAAGATTTCTTTAGAAAAACAGAGGGACTAGATAAAGTAGTTGAGATGGCATTTTAACTAAGGCATTTTCTAAGTCATAAAATCATGAAATCTAGTGAGATGCATCTGAGAGCACTCTATTGTAGTTGGAACAGAAATTATAAAGAAAATGGAGGAATATGAAGCTGGATAAGAGATAAAGGGTAGATCAAGAAATATTTTAAGTTCCAGACATGAAAGTGAAAATGCTGTGTGTTTAAGAATCTGGTTTTATTTGACTCTTTGTAGTTGGTTAAGAAGGCTATATTTCCCATCCTCTTCTGGAAAACAGGGATTAGATTCTATTCAAAGAATTATCTGCAGTAGTGATAAAAAGTCACATATGTTACATGTCACATACAAAATGATATGAAACAGTAACTTCTGGGACTAAGCAGTTAAAGACAAGTGGGCTTTCTCATGTTCTTCTTCTTCTTTTTTTTTTTTTTTTACTTCTATAGTGACCTTGGAGGACACCAAAAACCCATAATGTATTTTTACAGGTACAGGCATGTACCTGACCCATGTTGGATTTGTATTAGTGAAAAATGAATGTTTATTTGGCTAATCCACTGAGATATGGGGTTGATTTTTAAAACAAGACAGCCTAACCTATTTTGACTAATGGCCCATGAAAAGATGTTTGCATTTTACCACATAACAAATTAGAGGCAATTAAATGATTGTTAAAGAGAAATACAGCATGAGTCACTGCATAATGTTTGAGTCCTTCTGAATTTCTATAGACAGTGACAACGATTCTGTTTCCTTACCTTCTACTAATTCAAGAGTATAATCACACACCTTAGTCCAGAGTAGCTAGTGTGGAGGGTCTGACAAAGAGTCAGATTAATTAAAAAGCTCTGGTTTATATAAGGACAGTCTACCAATAAGACAGTTTAACATGCTCAAAACAATTATCCTCATTTCAGCATTTAACAAAATTATTTTAACAACCCTATTCTGTCTATTCTGTTCATACACAAATGCAGATCATACACCATGATTTTCCAGTAGTGGTTCTCCACCCGACGCATGGTGGGATTTCAAGATGCGAGCAAATAGGGAAGGCATTAGGTCTGTGCTTCCTCTGCTCTCTGCTTCCACCAGACTGACATCTCTCTGACTCATGTAAGTTCTTCTTTCTCTACTTCCTCTCTAAGGTATTTGAATTATTTTTCAGTTTATTTTCATTGTGCTGAACAACATTTTTCCTCGAAGTATTCACCAATCAACCAGAATCTCTGGACTGACCATGACTGGGTTTGTTTTTACCTTTTCTCCCATGGCATTTTTCTGTTCTTTTTGAGCACCTCAGAATAGAAAGTTTATGTTTTCCTATTTAACTCCACAGTTTTAGAACCAGAGTTTATCTTATGTTCCAACTTGTGCAGTTTTGGATTCCACAGGACTTATCAGAACCTCACACAGAGAAGGACCATTTGAATCTGATACTTGCAAAATTGATATTCTAGGATCCCTGAGATGAGCAGGCCAACCAGAACCTCCATGGATGTTAAAACAGACACATACAAACTGTTGTTTTATAATGGTCTGTTTGCAGCATCCAAAACAGCTTCTGTCACATAATCAATTCTAAATAAACACTTCCTAAGTCAATATTCATTTAGCCAATGTTGACTAAGATCGTCTCTGTTTCAGGCATTGTAGTATATAGGTTCAATTGCGATACAAAAAAATACAAGGGCACATCACCATTGTACAGATGGAAATATAACAGCTGTTATAAAGGAATGATAATGCTACAGAAACTGTTTAGAGAACTCATATAGACTTTCCCAGATAAGGAGATGTTTATCCAAAATGTGAAGGATGAATAGGAGTTCACAAGATGGGATGGCACTGGAAAAGGCAGTCTAAGCACGTAGAACACAATTGAGAGTTTATAGGGTGTTATCTGGGGCTTCCCTGGTGGCTCAAATGGTAAAGAATACACCTGCAATGCGGGAGACCTTGGATTGATCTCTGGGTTGGGGAGATCCCCTGGAGGAGGGTATGGCAGCCCACTGCAATATTCTTGCCTGGAGAATCCCATTGACAGAGGAGCTTGTGGGCAACAGTCCATAGAGTCACAAAGAGTTGGACACAACTGAAGCAACTTAGCATGCACAGGGTGTTATCTAGAACATGGTGTATAATTGTATCACCTTGAAGGGAAGACCTAATCCAACATAATTTCTGTGATAAAACACTAGAATAAAAAGTAGATTTTTAAACAACTCGATAATCCCATGTCAGTAAAGTCTAAATATCACTAATTGGGTGGCAGTATTTGGGCTAATTATTGGGCATTGTGGAAGGCTTGGACTGCCCAGAATAGGTTTTCATTGTCTCCCTGAAAACTCCAGTTTTGGCTCATGGCATCTAGTTGCCATGGTTGCTATTTCAAGTGCCTTTTAGGTGCTACAATATCCTCAGTTGTCATTTTAGCAGAAATCTGGCCAGATGGCCATGTCAGGGTTTCTGAGAGTTGTGAGGAGTACAATGGGAAGACAGAATATTGTGTTGCAGCTATACAAAAGAATGAATGGACTCTGATTAGTAGCATTTATAATAACAGCAAAGGACCATATACAATGACTTGGATATTAAAGAGTATGCCAGTTTTTGTACCTAGAACTGCAGTTTCAGGGGAAATCTGCTCAGACCTTTTCAGCATCAAAACGCACCTGGGAATTCTGATTAAGAATAACCAGTTTATAATTTAAATATTATATTAAATGAGACAATCATATTAATCAAATATTTAACTACAGTGTTTTTATTAAAAATTAAAGAGGATTTGGGGGATATAGAATATTTAATTGATATCATTAATATTACAAATTATCTCTATGACTCTGTGACATGTACGATTTGATTTAGTATTCACAATTTTATCAACTTGATATGGTACCCCATTTGACATATATTAAAAAAAATGACTAAGGTTGAAGTGAAAGTAAGGAAAATGTTATTTGCTTAGTCATGCCCAACTCATTATGACCCCATGGACTGTAGCCCACCAGGCTCCTCTGTCTGTGGAGTTCTCCGGGCAAGAATATTAGAGTGGATTGCTGTTTCTTTCTTCAGGGGTTCTTCCCAATCCAGGAATCAAACCTGGATCTCTTGCATTGCAGACAGATTCTTTGCCATCTGAGTCACCAGGGAAGCTATTTGAACATATTTTTTAAATGTGATATTTAACATATATTTTTTTAAAAATGTCTAAGGTACTTATCAGGAAATGACAAAACCAGAAATACTGTATTCTTTTAATTTTCAGGTAAACTGCTTTATGCATTATTCCATAAAGTTTTATCAGCTGGAGTGAAATTTGAAATGTCCTTAATTAAGGTTTTAAATTATTAAAGAAGAAATATTATTTATGCTTATTTGAGATTACTGATGCTTACTCCAATGCTCAATTATCATCCTTCTCTAATTTATTTATTTCTATAATTGGTAAAAAGAGCTATATAAAATATCATTTTGGAGCCAGTATATATCATGTTTAAATATTCAGATTTAAATATCTATTTTGATTGTTTTCACAGCAATAGGCACTTCCAGTAGCAATTTGTGGACTCTGCATAGTATTTAATAGACTTACTGCTTGAAATAAAACAAAAGAAAAAGTACAACTTCAGAAAAAAAAAAAAAGAAATGGGAGATGTATTTGGCTTGGCACTGCTAGCAGTCAAGATCATAAAACCTTAAGGTGTAATTGAAATAATAGTTTCAGGTAGTTAAAAAAACTTCAGCCTGCTAAACAAATATCTCATGATAGTTACTGAGCCTGGCAGAATAATTGTCTTCTTAGCCATGAAGTACATGTTTTAAAATTTAACCATAGGCCCAGAACTGAAGTAAACATTGTTATGAGCAAATCACTATTAATGCCAAGCATTTGCAAACTATTTGCTCTGCGTGGAAAGAGCTATTCATAGATGCTCATATCATGGTTGAGTTCATGTACATCTCTCTTCTTTGCATATTTCCTCCGCTTCTACCCTAGCACAGATGGAATTAGCATATGCCTTCAATTGAAGAAAAAATTTAAAGATCCATTAATTATTGTTAAATTTTTCATTATGCTTAAAGCCACTGGAATGGAAAGATTGGAAGTGAAACTAATCCTAAGGTTGAAAGCCATGACTGCTTTATTATCTCTGGAAGTTCATGAGAATTTTAAGAAAAAAGAAGTCTATTCTCTTGTGAGTTATGCATAGAAACCATGATTCCAACCTTTTGTTTCACCATTTAAAAATTTATGTTAACTTCATTCAGTTGTATTTAATTATGATTTTAAAAATGTTTGGGTGTTTATGAAAGCCACAATTATTTCTTATTAAAAAAACTGTTATTTTTCTAAACCTGAGTGTTACAAATTATTTTAATTTATAAGAATTTATTGGTTTAAAAATAGTAAATGACATACTATGAAGATAGACACCACTTAAATATTTAAAAAGTAACAGAATACAATATCTCTTTTCATAATTCCTCATACTTTTGATACTTTTGAAATTTACCTAAACCCTATGCTTCTTGAAAACTATGATGATTTAGAAACTTTTACCATTTTGAGTTCAAGGAAATGGTTTACTGCAAAGAACCATCTTTCCCCAGGTGAATTAGATAAGTGTTGAGGATGATGTCCTTGTTTACCTATGATAAGACCAGACCCAGACCCTCAAGTTTCCCATTCTTTGTTTCTTATGTATTCAGCTGAACTGTGTTATTGATTGACCCATCAAGCTATAATTCCCTCCTGCCTTAACTTGACCAAAATTTAGTTAGGTTTCTCTCTTCCTCAGAGACCCATGAACCTGCCTTTGCCCCTGAAAACAAGCCTTGAAACAGAAAACCTCCTTTAGTGCCCCCTCCCCCTTAAGAATCATCTGGATGAACAGATAAGCTTCCCTGATTAACTCATACCACCTGCTTATCCCACTCCTCCCAGTTGGTTTTTCTAGCCTTGTTTACTCCTCCCTATAAAGGAGAAGCCAGTTCTTTCTGACCTTGGAGACTTCTGCAGGTCTGCTGGCCCTCTTATCATGGTAGATTTGAAAGAAAAATCACTTTCTCCAGTTTTGTTTTTTTGATATTTTTTCTGGTGTTGAGATTTGGACTGAGTACTGACTGCTCTTGGGTCTTCACTGTCTTCTCACAAGTATTTATGCCAGCTTCTTGGACACTTTGTGCCTGTTCCTGCTTTGGAAATCAGGATTTGTGGTGGTGAGTCACATTTCCAATTCAGTACTCTTGGTGTCTTATTTGTAGAAAAGCATAAAGAGTTGTGTGGTTTGAGTCTTACAAGTGAAGAAGCTTTTTCTGGGCTCTTCTGAGGCCTGTTCTGTTTTTCCTTTGTTCCTGTAATGAGAGTTGAGTAAGAGTATTCTCTCAGCTCTTGGATTAAGGTTTGGGTTTGGGGATGAGGGGTGAGTTGCTTTGGCTCCTGAGATGGGGATCCTAAGAAGTTTGAAAGGAGCTTCTCTCTAGCTCTTTCAAGATATTAACTCCGACTTAATTATCTAACCCCATGGATAAATTTGGTCTCTTGGCACCCTCCAATAACTTGCATCACCATTATGGCCCTAATTCAATTCAATATATTCAAAGACAGCAACATTTTATTAAGTCATTAGGAACTTCCTCCACCTCTTGGTAACTTGGCATATCTTCAGACTGACCCACTAAGACCTCTCTTAACAGTCATCTCTGCTCCTGCTTTCTCCTTTTCACATTTCACACTTTGACCTTCCCTTGAACTCTTAATTTACTTCCTTCAACACCCCAACTGCTTTCTCTACCCACTCTATCCACAATTCCAGACTTTTTTCTGGGTCTGTCAACTCATAAAAGGTACTCAAATGTCATGCCCCGCTCCCTATATATAAGCTTTTGAAATACGTGGGAACTTTAAAAGCACTTACCTGTGGCATAAAAAGCTAATTAGAAACATGCTGAATTTTTTATCCTCTTAGAAAGACTTTGAAATTTCCCAAGCTGTTGCTTTTCTCTTCACAGTCCTTCACCCAAAATTGAGTCCACAGCCTTAATAAAATTACATATCAAGGCAAAAGGAATCTTAAAGATATCCTCCAGTATTGGGGTGGACACTTTAGCCTCCATACTGCCTAAGTCACCTTAACTTATCCCATCTACTTAAAAACACAGTTGATAAAAATGAATAGGTGGAGCAGAGAAGGAAGCTGGAGCCTTTATGTAAAACAGTGAGATAGTATTTCTGTTTATGCTTGACCTATGGCTAAAACTAAAAACTTGAAATCATACTAAAAAAATTGAAAGACTGTTTATATCTGGATGTTTATAAATGCATCTGTCTATGTACAAATGTATATTATACATGAATATTTTATTACCCTAAATGGTACTACCAAACTATTTTATGTAATTTTTTTTTTCTTAAAGGAGGGCTATGTTTATTGGCTTAGTGATAAACACATAATGAGATCTTTCTGTGACTCCCTGAGAGTAAGAAAGCTAAACTTCAATAGTTTCAAAAGTATTTTGTAAAAACTAACCGGAATGTATTAGCTGTTTAATTTTTTGCCTCTTATTTTAATAGTACGTATACAGTATATATATTCTGAATCTGTTAATGAACATGTTCATTATTTTACCAAATTAAGAGATTGTACTATAATGGCTATAAAAACTTGTAAACTCTGCTACAGAATACAGTGTGTGAAGGTTCATTATTATCCACCTGAATAGTTTTCTCTGTGAAATAGAAGTTACTGCTATTGTAAGTTGTAATCAACATATGTAAATAAGATGTGGGAGAAAATAACGGCAGAAAGGGATTGCTTTAGTATGCAAGAGGTAGAGAATGTGTGCCTGTTAAGGGAAACAGTAGTTTTGTCCTAAAGTAAAATGACTGCTTGTTCCAAGGTATATATAGAAAGTTGTACAAAATTTGCAGAAAGGGAATTTTATTTCAGTTGGCTAAAGTTTCATTGCTTTCTTTATTAAAAAAAAAAACTTTAGTTCAGATATTGTACTGTTTCAAAACTGAAATTTGTTTTTCTATTAAAATGAAAATTTCTTAGATTACTGATACCTTCTTAAGAGTTTTAAAAAAGCTTTTTCTTTACTTTCTGAGTAATGTGCCTAGAAGGCAGCAATTCTGTGTCTTATTGGAATCATTCATTGTGCTTTATGTTGACTTTACCATGGTCTTGATTATTAAAGAGAGCCATGTCTTTTTACCTTAGAAAGAACTGAGATTCTTTACATCAATACCGCCTATGTTTACTTTTAAAATCTTTATGGATCCTTTGATTAATAGATAGCTATGTATTTTCTCACTAATCTATGATTCTCTTTAATGAAGTGTTCAGATCTCCTTACAACTTTTGAGGTTTTTGCCTTCCCCAAACAAATCCTAAATGATGCATTTTTCCACCTAAAACTGCATTTGAGATTTTCCAGAGGCCCCCTGGAAATTAATAAAAGAATTGTTATTTCATCCTATAGAAGAGGTACTACAAACAATGTAGATATTTGACATGCTGTGAGTTGAATGAGCGTGTTCTCAAATCAGAAGTGATGCTTAGCATTCCCTGTGTTAGATAGTCGTACGATAAAATGGTGCATTTCAGAAAGCATATGACCTCTATATAGAGATTATCAATGCCTTGGTGTCTATGCGTTGCTGTGTATAAGTCTTACTGCTGCTTTTGCCTAATATTAGACAATAAAATTCATATTTTCAGTGTTTTTAATAACTCAGTTTTACTCCTTTAATTTGAATTCATGTTTCAGATGAATGTTTTAGATCAGTGGTTTTCAACTTGGGATTCACATTTTTTATCTCTGGAGTTTTGTTAACATACAGATGTTCAGGATCTACTACTGACTTAATCTCTATTCTTGAAAGTGTTGACATTTTTATATAGTCTAGCCATACATGTTTATGATACATTAAATCTCAGAATTAATATAAATTTGAAGATATTCCTCTATAGAGAATATTTCATCCATATTTATAAATTATATAAATTATATATTTATCTTTGAAAATAGGGTTCATTATGTTATGGATATTTTAACCCTTTTTTGGATTGCCTTTATTATGTTTTGAATGCCTCAAAAATGTCTTTGTCAGTTACATTATTTTTAAATTTTAATCTCATTAGATATTCTACTTCTGAAAATTATCAGTGATAAGTGAACCATAGAAATTTTTAGTTTGTCATTTACAGAAGGATTTTTGTTTTATTCTGGTAACTGAAAGTGCTTGCAAATCAGAAACAGGCTAAATGTTACATGTTAAAGGATGACTGTCTCAGAGTCCTATGGAAAAGGACTATGTTGGGGACTCTGGGACTTCTGTGCTTAGGTTCTGATGGCATTGCTAAAATAACTTCAAGATTATACCATTGGATTGAATCAAGATTTCTGGAATGCTAGCAGAGAGTAGATGGATTCATGAGATTGCTAACCTGCTACTGAATGTAATAAAAATTAATTACATAGGACTGAATTAAGTAATGAAGATGATTTTTTTAAGTATTGCTATTTAGTGTTTTGTTTTCTGAGTATAAGAAACCATTTCTCTTTTCTCTTACATTATATATACTCATGACAAATTTAGACAATGCCTTTGGAAATGGAAAGTCAATATTTACTTCTTTATCCCTGTTCAACCATCCAGAATTCAGAAACTCTTATTGAACATTATTTTCATGCCTGTAGTTATTTGTGAGAGTTAAATGAGAATTTATATTCTTCATTAACTAGAGATAACTAGAAGCATTAGTTATATAGACTGTGCTTTTACTGGAATATCATTTGAGAATGATGAGCAGATTGTTTTTGGGTAATGATGTTTTTTTGTTTGTTTTAATGGAGATAGTGCTTACATAGTCCTTTTGGGAAAAGTGACTAGGCATCTATTTTACAGGGTTCCCAAGTATTATAGGTGAAATAAGATAACTTCTGGAAACCTAGGAATCTTAGGATATTTCTGTGACCTAGGGAAAGAAGAATTCACCCAAATTTATTAGTATTGTAGGTGGAAACTGACTGCACATTCTTAGCTTGGCTTCCTAACTCTGAGACTTTTAAAAGTTTGATTTGATATTTCTTATGAAAACTTCCAGCAAAGCAAACTTTAAAAGGCTTATACAGGTATACCTCATTTTATTGTGCTTTGCTGATGTGTTGCTTTTTACATATTGAGTGTATGTATTAATCCTGTATTGAACAAGCCTGTCAGTGTCATATTTCTAACTGCATTTGCCCACTTTGTGACTGTGTCATATTTTGGTAATTATAATATTCAAACATTTTCATTATCACTGTAATTGTAACAGCGATCAATTATCTTAGTTGTTAATATTACAAAAATATTCTGACTCTCAAAAGGTCTTCACAATAGTTGGCATTTTTAAGGAATAAAGCATTTTTTAATTAATTAATTTATTTTAATTGGACGCTAATTACCTTACAATATTGTGGTAGGTTTTGCCATACATTGACTTGAATCAGCCACGGGGAAATAAAGTATTTTTGATTAAGGTAGGCATATTGTCAGAGAAGGTAATGGCACCCCACTCCAGTACTCTTGCCTGGAAAATCCCATGGGTGGAGGAACCTGGTGGGCTGCAGTCCATGGGGTCGCAAAGAGTCAGACATGACTGAGTGACTTCACTTTTCACTTTCATGCATTGGAGAGGGAAATGGCAACCCATTCCAGTGTTCTTGCCTGGAGAATCCCAGGAACGTGGGAGCCTGGTGGGCTGATATCTATGGGGTTGCACAGAGTCGGATACGACTGAAGTGACTTAGCAGCAGCAGCAGCAGGCACATTTTCTTTTAGACAGAGGTCAACTGCATACTAGACTACAAAATGGTGTAACCATAACATCTATATGCACTGGGAAACCAAAACACTCATGTGACTTGCCTTTTGGAATATTCACTATATTGTGGTGGTCTGGAACAGAATTGTCAATATCTCTGAGGAATGCCTTTGTAAGAAATTATCATTCTTACAGGACTTATGTAAATGATCAAGCCAAATTTAAGTGAGACTGCCATTATTTTGTGATCAAGAGGAACCTTTCCTTGAGATTATCTTTGATCCAAGGAAAGAATGGGTGTCTATAGACAGAAATTTCACTAGAAAATTACAGTGTGTCTTTCTGGGTTATATCCCAAGCCCTGTTTATTGTCTTGGGCTGTTTTTGCTATTACTCATAAATTAAAGGTAATTTATAGATATGCAGACTTTTTCTTTTCTTGTAGAAATTCAAATGGCTATTTCTCTTACTTGAAAATACCCGTTTTTTTACCTACATTAAACTTGTTTGGATTCTGTCACCTTCTGCCATTGGCAGCTCTTTGTTCTTCTTCCAGTGCTTTCAATAGCTGCCTACTATTCTTTAAACAAATATTTATAATATTCTGCCCTCCTTCCTGATTCATCACAGACAGCTAAAAATCTGACTGCCCATGTCCTTAATGGTCCCTCCAGAGTATCACCTGATAGCAAAGAGAAACCACATCTTTCCAGGCTTAATACCTTCCCATCTCACTCCTCACAGCTTTGTCTTCTTTGCCTTGCTTTCTTCTTATATTAAAGAACTCTCTCTGATTTAGCAAGCTTCTGCAGATCTTATGCAGGTTGAAGCATTCTCCCTGTTATACTAGTCTTTTTGAATTATGTCCCTTCTTGTGTAAGTCTGAATTTATTTTTTATCTGATGTTCTTCCATGATATTTCTTTTACCTAAAATTGCCTTTTCTTTGACTCTCCCTTAGTTGAAATCCTCCTCATATGTAAAATTGAAATCAAAAGACACATCATCCATGAAGCTTTCTTTGGTCTCCCTGTCAGAATTAATTGCAAGTTATTATATTGGAACTTGCATTTATCACTTGATTGCTCTCTCTGTATAAGAATTATTTACCAGATTTTGTGCCAAATTAATTCATAAAAACCAAGGAAACTGTATTAGTCACTTTATTTTTTTATAGTCCTTCAAAAAGGACAAAGTCAAAGTGTTTTTTCTCATATATTGATATAATCCTGGATTATAAGCTTCTATGACCCCATAGGTAGTAGGTAGGGTGGTGGTTTAGATTCACTTGAGGTGCAGTATAATTATTTATGATATTATATTTGAAAAAATATTTTTCTACCACAGAAGTATTTATTGATTATACAGCAATATTATGATTTCTCATGCAGGTGCTCTTTCTCTTTATGTAAATGTGTTCAAGTTATTTTTATCTTTGAACATGTATGCTTTAGTTTTAAATTATTAATATGATTTTAATTATTTGATTTCCTGTCAAAAATTTTTGACATAGTCTAGTGATATATCATTACAGAGGAGGTGATTTTTAACTATGAACAACTTTGTAAATGTTTCTTGGTCCCTCCATACTCATTTATATTATGTGTCATGAAATGAGAAGAAGGAAATAAGCAACTAGCTTGGAATAAGTTCTCATCTATAATAATCATATCATTTACTAAAATCTGTTGTGGAAAAACTGCTTATTCCCTCCCCTTGTGTTTCTTACACATGCTGATCAGTTTGTTTCCTGTTTGTGATTTCATCACCATGCCAAAGTGTGAGAATTGTTTCAGATTTTAGTTGGTTTTGGAGAAGGAAATAGCAACCCACTCCAATATTCTTGCCTGGAATATCTTAGGGACAGAGGAGCCAGGCAGGCTATAGTCCACGAGGTCGCAAGGGTCCAACATGACTAAGTGACTAAACTTTGTTTTGCTGTTAGAACTACCCTTAATATCTCAGTTACCAAGAAACAAAATCCCTCCCTTGTTCCTATATACTTGGGTATCTATTTTCTAAAGGAATGCAGTAGTTGGCAGTGGTAGGATTAAAAGGAGAAGTTGCAAAATAAAGCAGTCATCAGTTACATAAAGTTTAGGCATAGTCCCACCTGGAGAAGGGAATGGCAACTCACTTCAGTATTATTGCCTGGAGAAACCCATAGACAGAGAAGTCTGGTGGGCTACAGTCCATGGGATTGAAAAGAGCCAGAAATGACTGAATAACTAATACTTTCATTATCACAGTCCCAACACCAAGGATATCTGACTTAGATTTCAGGATATATTAGCTAGTATTCAGATAACTAGCTGTAGTAAAGAGACCTCAAGCTGTAGTAGCAAAAACAATGGAGAAGTTTATTCATCGTTCACATAAAAGAACAGAATAGTATATCCAGAGTTAGTTGGGAGACTCACATCTCTATGTTCAGTAAGTATTTAATAGACAACTATTTTGTACCATCTCCAGGCTACTGCATATAGAGGGAGAGTGGGGGAAGGACAGATACCTTCCTTTGAAGCCATGTCCTCAAGGTAGACTCACTTTTCATATCCTTTGGTGAGAAAATAAATACGTACATTTATAATAAGCAGCAAAAGAAGCTGGCAGTTGTCATGTCTTGCTATGCCCAGCTCTGTTATTAAATAAGAGTAGGACAAATATTAGTAGGAAATTATGTATATCTGTACCTAAAGCCAAAACTATCAGACAATAAGCCTATAGTTATTTAAATTAGCATGGAGCAGGTATGCCTACAAATAATCTATGAATTTTCAGCACCCATTCAGCCTAGGATCCATAGGAAAAGGATGTGGGGGAAGAGAAGGTAAAATGTACAATAAAGAACACGTTGATCTTCTTTGGTCTGATGATTTGACTATTCAGGACAGCCTGAGGAGATATTTAGAGCAGGCTAAATTATATAATTTGGAAGTAGGAGAGTTAACACACACACACACACACACACACGATAGAGCAAGCTCATTAGACTTCCAGTTTTAAAGTTCCATTTCTGATGAGAGCTATGGACTTCCATCAGCCTCTAGAGATTTAACACTTTAAATTGAAGCTAGATTATTTGGGAATTACTTAATATATTAAGATAAAACTGTGATAAGCTTGAGTAAAGAAATTTTGTTCAGGTTTGCAAAAAAAAATCCATCAAAAGATGGAGAGAAAAATTGTAGGAAAATAAGGGTGAAATCACCTTCTAATTATTGTTTAAAAGAAGTATAATTTTCAAAGTCTTAAGAACTGTTCTATTAATTAACATTGTGACTATTTGAGGGAATAATCTTTCCTTTGGTCTTACTGTCTGTCACTCTATTATAATGAACTTAATCATATCTTTAGAACGTTAATTTCAGTATAAAGTGTTAGAATTTTTTTTTCAAAATATGGCTAAACCCGACTTTTATTTATTTAATTATAGCCAAAATTATAGTCAATTATTCTCTTTATTTTACCTATTTTAGTAATGATCATGACTCACCACTTGTCTAATAGAATATTTCTTTTTATGATTATGTCAATAAAATGTCAAGACAATTTGGTTGGAGATAAATAAGCTTTCAGAAGTTACTGAAAGATTATGAACAAAATGTTTAACTTTCTGCAAATTTTGAAGTTCTTTGCAGTATGTATAAAGATATTCTTAGTTTTTTAGAACTTGAAATATTAGGCAGATGGATCAGCAGGCTTCTGATACCTGAAAAATGGTAACTATGACATTCTTTTGGGTTTCTCTCATGTAATCCACTCTAGAAAAATTACAAAGCAATAGATGAGCATAGATTGACAGATTAATACTGAAAAATGAGACTCCTAGGAACTCAAAGGCTACCGTGAAGTGGGATGTGAATAAGTGTCAGTGTGTGTGTGAGTGTGTATAAGTGTGTGTATTTGTGTATATGTATGTATCTACTACTGTGGGCAGGAATCCCTTAGAAGAAATGGAGTAGCCAACAAGGTTAACAAAAGAGTTTAAATGCAGTACTTGGATGCAATCTAAAAAATGACAGAATGATCTCTGTTCATTTCCAAGGCAAACCATTCAATATCACGGTAATCCAAGCCTATGCTCCAACCAGTAATGTTGAAGAAGCTGAAGTTGAATGGTTCTATGAAGACCTACAAGACCTTTTAGAACTAACACCCAAGAAAGATGTCCTTTTCATTATAGGGGACTGGAATGCAAAAGGAGGAAGTATTTGAATTACCTGGAGTAACAGGCAAATTTGTCCATGGAGTACAGAAAGAAGCAAGGCAAAAACTAATAGAGTTCTGCCAAGAAAACGCACTGGTCATAACAAACACTCTCTTCCAACAACACAAGAGAAAACTCTGCACATGGACATCACCAGATGGGCAACACTGAAATCAGACTGATTATATTCTTTGCAGCCAAAAATGGAGAAGCTCTATACAGTCATCAAAAACAAGACCAGGAGCTGACTGTGGCTCAGATCATGAACTCCTTATTACCAAATTCAGACTTAAATTGAAGAAAGTAGGGAAAACCGCTAGATCATTCAGGTATGCCCTAAGTCAAATCCCTTATGATTATACAGTGGAAGTGAGAAAAGATTTAAGGGACTAGATCTGATAGAGTACCTGATGAGCTGTGGACGGAGGTTCAAGACATTGTACAGGAGACAGGGATCAAGACCATCCCCATGGAAAAGAAATGCAAAAAAGCAGCTCAGAGGAATTGGGGGCAGGAGGAGAAGGGGACAACAGAAGATGAGATGGCTGGATGGCATCACCGACTTGATGGACATGAGTGTGAGTGAACTCCAGGAGTTGGTGATGGACAGAGAGGCCTGGCGTGCTGTGATTCGTGGGGTTGCAAAGAGTCGGACACGACTGAGTAACTGAACTGAAGTGATGTGTGTGTGTGAGGGAAAGAGGGAAAGGGGTCAGGGCAGCCAGAGGGCATAATGGCATGCAGGTTAACAGCATCATGGAAGAAATGTGAATTGCAGCAGGAGACTAGAAGGGGAGAGAGTTTTAAAATTTTCATCTTAGAACCACATTATCTTGGCAATTCCAGTGATACCAATCATCACAGAACTCTGCAGTTGTGTCCTAAGAATAGGCCCGTTGGTCTGAAATGCTAGTGGAACAAGTGTTGGAAAACAGATGGGACACTCATGGCTCCATGTCTGCCTTCTCCAAATCCCAAGGACTGGTGACATGCTACTTAAATACAAAGTTTTTTTTTTTTTCCTGAGTTCTTTTTCTAAGTAATTTTTCTTACATAAGAGATTGTTAATTATCTTCTAGAATCTATTCAGACTTTCTTCCCTTTAATAATAGAGCCACCTGAGAAGTAGCAGGGCACAATTCTAACCAAATAGATACTGTGTTTCCTGGCTTCCTTGAAACTGGATATGGCCATGTGATACAGTTCTGGTGAATGGAATATAAGAGGAAATTATCTTTACAACATATAGCTTCTGTTTTTATAAAGAAAAATGTCCTTTTTATGCCCCTGATTCTTGCCGGCATAAACATTACAACACATGTAGGAGTTAACTTGGACCTAGGATGATCTCTGTTCGACTCCAAGGCAAACCATTCAATATCACAATTATCCAAATCTAGCCCCAACCAGTAATGCTGAAGAAGCTGAAGTTGAACGGTTTTATGAAGACCTACAAGATCTTTTAGAACTAATACCCAAAAAAGATGTCCTTTTCATTATAGGGGACTGGAATGCAAAAGTAGGAAGTCAAGAAACACCTGGAGTAACAGGCAAATTTGGCCTTGGAATGCGGAATGAAGCAGGCCAAAGACTAATAGAGTTTTGCCAAGAAAATGCACTGGTCATAGCAAACACCCTCTTCCAACAACACAAGAGAAGACTCTACACATGGACATCACCAGATGGTCAACACCGAAATCAGATTGATTATATTCTTTGCAGCCAAAGATGGAGAAGCTCTATACAGTCAACAAAGACAAGACCGGGAGCTGACTGTGGCTCAGATCATGAACTCCTGATTGCCAAATTCAGACTNATAGTATAATAAGTGTATGTTTAAAATTATAAGATACTATGAAACTCTTTTCTACATATTGTAGTATCTTATTTACTCAGAGCAATATATGAGTTCCAGTTGCACTACATCTTGATCTATATTTGGTATTATTATATTTTTATTTTAGTACAAAGTAGGAATTTGTTGTGGTTTTAATTTGCATTTTCTACATAATAATATCAAACATCTTTCCCTATGACTCTTCAAATATAAGTATATTTTTCTTTTTACATATGATTAAATAACTTCTACATTTTATGGGGTCGTTTCTTTCCTATTAGTGAACTTCTCTGGGCCTTTGATTGCATTTTCTCACTCTTTACATATCTAAAAAAATTATGTGTGTGTGCTCACATGCATACTTAGTTGCTTCAGTCATGTCTGGATTTTGTGCAACCCTATGAACTGTTGCCCACCAGGTTCCTCTGTCCATGGAATTCTCCAGGCAATAATACTGGAGTGGGTTGCTGTGCCCTCTTCCAGGGGATCTTCCGAACCCAGGAATTGAACCCGCATCTCTTACATTTTCTACATTGGCAAACAGGTTTTTTACTACTAGTCTCATCTGGGAAGCCCTAATTTAAGAGTACCAGACGTTAATTATGATTTAAAGAGACACTGTATCTATTCTCTTCCTCTGAAGATTTCTATTCTATTACCCAGTTCAATAACTTGTTGATTATCTCTGTTGACAAAAGCAATCAATAAACAAACTATAACAGGAATAGAAAGAGGTTTATTTGAGTCAAACTGAAGACTAGCATGGAAGTGCTTCTATATATAGACACACACACACACACACACACACACACACATATATATATATATATATAGAGAGAGAGAGAGCACTCTAGGGAAGTGCTCTGGAGAAGCATGAGCACAGTTTTATTAATATATATTCTCAGAACAAAGAATAAATAAGCCAGAGTTCAAACTCCAAACTTTGTCTTTCCAAACTTGGTCTTTCCTTAGATTACTTGAATTTGTTTTCACTTTAGGGTGGTCTCGAGTAGTCTATACTCTTGAAAACAGCCTTATTCCTAGAGGTAAGTCTTTCTTTGTCTCAGTTGGCCCTAGTGTTAAGGAGTTCTCTCCACCCAAAGGCAGATCTCCATTGTACCACATTGGTCCTACAATGTCTCTGTTGCATTTTAACCTTATAGCAATTGCTTTCTGGTAAGCATTGTATAGTCTTATTTTGTGCATGCAAACCTAGCCCAGGCAAGGAGTCACAGAGGGAACATTCACTTTCCACTTCTATACTCCAGTAATTTCAGCCCCTTCTCTATCTACAAACCCTGATCTCTGATTCTTCAACTCAGTAGGGCCATCAGACTCTAACTGGACTTCAGCTTTCTATAGTTATTTGGAAATAGTCTACAGAAAGAAAACAAAAATGGTCATGAGGTTTATTAATGAGTCCCCCTTCTCCCAGTGATTGAATTCTTAGACTGTGTATTGTACAGTTCCTGGGATACTTCCATTTTCTTTTATTTTACTTAGATTATGATGCCAGAAAATTTCAGGGTCCCAATTCAGTAGTCAGGTGAGCTTAAACAAAGACTCCACCTGCCAATGCAGGAGACACAGGTTCAATCCCGGGATCAGGAAGATCCCCTGGAGAAGGAAATAGCAACCCACTCCAGCATTCTTGCCTGAGAAATCCCTTGGACCAAGGAGACTGGTGGGTTACAGTCCATGGTATTGCAAAAGAGTTGGATATGACTTAGTGACTAAACAACCACACACACGCAAAAAAAACCCCACAAATTTAAATATATATGTGGGTGTGTGTCTGTGTGTTTTATACAGAGGGAGAGAGCGCTATACACATATATATTTGGCTTCCGTGGTGGCTCAAATGGTAAAGAATCCACCTGCTACCTGGGAGACTTGGGTTTGATCCCTGGATTGGGAAGATGCCCTGGAAGAGGGCATGACAACCCATTCCAATATTCCTGCCTGGAAATCACATGGACACAGGAGACTGGCGGGCTACAGTCCATGGTGTTGCAAAAGAGTCAACACGACTTGGTGGCTCAGACGGTAAAGAATTGTGGGAGACCTGGGTTCACTCCCTGAGTTGGGAAGATTCCCCGGAGGAGAAAATGGTGAACCACTCCAGTATTCTTTCCTGGAGACTCTCCATGGACAGAGGAGACTGGCTGGCTATAGTCCATGGGGTCAAAAGGTCAGACATGATTGAGCAATTAAGCACATACATGTATATTATATATGTATATATATATATATATACATATATAAATGTCAGTTTTCATCCCAATTCCAAAGAAAGGCAATGCCAAAGCATGCTTAAACTACCGCACAATTGCACTCATCTCACATGCTAGTAAAGTAATGCTCAAAATTCTCCAAGCCAGACTTCAGCAATACGTGAACCGTGAACTCCCTGATGTTCAAGCTGGTTTTAGAAAAGGCAGAGGAACCAGAGATCAAATTGAAAACATCCGCTGGATCATGGAAAAAGCAAGAGAGTTCCAGAAAAAACATCTATTTCTGCTTTATTGACTATGCCAAAGCCTTTGACTGTGTGGATCACAGTAAACTGTGGAAAATTCTGAAAGAGATGGGAATACCAGACCACCTGACCTGCCTCTTGAGAAATCTGTATGCAGGTCAGGAAGCAACAGTTAAAACTGGACATGGAACAACAGACTGGTTCCAAATAGGAAAAGGAGTATGTCAAGGCTGTATATTGTCACCCTGTTTATTTAACTTCTATGCAGAGTACATCATGAGAAACGCTGGACTGGAAGAAACACAACAATTGCACTCATCTCACATGCTAGTAAAGTAATGCTCAAAATTCTCCAAGCCAGACTTCAGCAATATGTGAACCGTGAACTCCCTGATGTTCAAGCTGGTTTTAGAAAAGGCAGAGGAACCAGAGATCAAATTGCCAACATCCGCTGGATCATGGAAAAAGCAAGAGAGTTCCAGAAAAACATCTATTTCTGCTTTATTGACTATGCCAAAGCCTTTGACTGTGTGGATCACAGTAAACTGTGGAAAATTCTGAAAGAGATGGGAATACCAGACCACCTGACCTGCCTCTTGAGAAATCTGTATGCAGGTCAGGAAGCAACAGTTAGAACTGGACATGGAACAACAGACTGGTTCCAAATAGGAAAAGGAGTACGTCAAGGCTGTATATTGTCACCCTGCTTATTTAACTTATATGCAGAGTACATCATGAGAAATGCTGGACTGGAAGAAACACAAGCTGGAATCAAGATTGCTGGGAGAAATATCAATAATCTCAGATATGCAGATGACACCACCCTTATGGCAGAAAGTGAGGAGGAACTAAAAAGCCTCTTGTTGAAAGTGAAAGAGGAGAGTGAAAAAGTTGGCTTAAAGGTCAACATTCAGAAAACGAAGATCATGGCATCTGGCCCCATCACTTCATGGGAAATAGATGGGGAAACACAGGAAACAGTGTCAGACTTTGTTTTTTTGGGCTCCAAAATCACTGCAGATGGCGACTGCAGCCATGAAATTAAAAGGCGCTTACTCCTTGGAAGAAAAGTTATGACCAACCTAGATAGTATTTTCAAAAGCAGAGACATTACTTTGCCGACTAAGGTCCGTCTAGTCAAGGCTATGGTTTTTCCTGTGGTCATGTATGGATGTGAGAGTTGGACTGTGAAGAAGGCTGAGCACAGAAGAATTGATGCTTTTGAACTGTGGTGTTGGAGAAGACTCTTGAGAGTCCCTTGGACTGCAAGAAGATCCAACCAGTCCATTCTGAAGGAGATCAACCCTGGGATTTCTTTGGAAGGAATGATGCTAAAACTGAAGCTCCAGTACTTTGGGCACCTCATGCGAAGAGTTGACTCATTGGAAAAGACCCTGATGCTGGGAGGGATTGGGGGCAGGAGGAGAAGGGGACGACCAAGGATGAGATGGCTGGATGGCATCACAGACTCAATGGACGTGAGTCTGAGTGAACTCCAGGAGTTGGTGATGGACAGGGAGGCCTGGCGTGCTGCAATTCATGGGGTCGCAAAGAGTCGGACACGACTGCGCGACTGAACTGAACTGAACTGAGGATCACTTTTTTACTTAGACTTTGAGTGACTTTGTGGTTAAGAAATATCTTTGCTAGCTCTAGATATATCTTTGACTATTAAGTGAAAAAGAAGCACACTTCTCTTCTGTAGAAGTTACTGTAACCTTGGTTCTCTTTGATTCAGAAACCAGATAGACAATACAAAAAACATTATAGATATGTTTCTCTTATGAATACAAATGAGAAACCCCAGATAAAACAATATTTAATTGAACCCAACAGTGTAATAAAGTTAATCCATCAAATCATGAGTTATCGTACCCCAAATCTTTGCTGATTCAATATTAAAATGTTGACATTATAGTTTGCCATTCATAAAGGAGAAATCACATATATCACAGTTGTAAATAAAGCATTTGATCAAGATCAATACTTTAAAACACAATGACATAAAGAAGGAAACTTTCCTAATACAGCAAAAGTTATGTACCAATGCCTATAAAGACACATTTCACTTAAGAATGAGAAGAGAGAGATTCTCATTAGCATAGATATTCTTTAACTTAGTACTGGATGTCTTATGATATAGGAGGATAGAACGGAGAAAGGTAGAAAGAGATGACAGAAATGTGGAGAGATAAAGGTACAAGATAGAGAAAGTAGAGTGCAAGGTTTACCAGGTTTAGATTGAAGTGTTAGACTGAAGTGTCATTATTTGCAAGTGATATAATCATTTACATAGAAAAACCAATGGCATCAAAAGCCACTGGAACTAAGAAGGCAGTTGAATAGCTGTTTATACAGAAGTCTGATGTCTGGAGTCAGGATCAGCTAAGGGAGCATGATGAAGCAAGTCATTTCTGAAATGAAAATATTTTATAGGGGAATACTAGAAAATAATTAACTTCAAGTTAATTCACTTCCACATCCACATGAGGAAGGCACGTTGGGGAGAATGTTGAATGCAATACCAGAGGCATTTTTCCTCAAGTGGTTCAAGTATGTGTTGGGATTTTTCAGAGCTCTTTTGACTAGGTTTTATGGCCATCTAGAAGATGGCAACTTATATAATATTCCATATAAAATCATCATCTAAAGAGTAGTCTCTGAAACTGAAAAATGGTGACACATATAATTATTGATACCAGTGTTGAAAGCAAGACTTTGGTCCATCAGGATATGAGGAGCCCAAGACTCATGGCCTCTCTGATCCAATACTGTGGACAGCTTCTGGGTTTTTAAACTCAAGTAAACTCAAGGTCAGGAGATGGAATTTTTTTTTTTTCTTTTAGCCTCAGGACTTAAGTCCTTGAAAATCTGATTCATACTTTTACCATGTAGGTTCCTGAAATACAGCATAGGTTGAATTCAAAGTCTCATCAGTTTTCCTGTATAAAAATAGACATTGTTTGTTACAGAGTGGGATTCCAAATTTCCAGTGAGTAGACCCACCTTGGCATAATTGAAGAAAACTTATTCTAAGCTGACTTTCTGTGCCTAATCAAACTAGGAACTGTGAAATTCATGTGCTACAATATATTTCAAGTAGTGACTCACTTAGAAAACTACTAAATGTGTATGTATACTGTATTGGTGTTTTTCTTTCTGGGTTACTTCACTCTGTATAATCAGCTCCAGCTTCATCCACCTCATTAGAACAGATTCAAATGTATTCTTTTTAATGGGTGAGTAATACTCCATTGTGTATATGTACCACAGCTTTCTTATCCATTCATCTGCTGAAGGACATCTAGGTTGCTTCCATGTCCTGGCTATTATAAATAGTGCTGCGATGAACATTGGGGTACATGTGTCTCTTTCAGTATACTTACACATATATATGGAATTTAGAAAGATGGTAATGATAAACCTGTACGCAAGACAGCAAAAGAGACCCAGATGTATAGAACAGCCTTTTGGACTCTGTGGGAGAGGGAGACAGTGGGATGATTTGGGAGAGTGGCAATGTAACATGTATGATATCATAAGTGAAATGAATTGCCGGTCTAGGTTCAATGCAGGATACAGGATGCTTGGGACTGATGCACAGGGATAATCCAGAGAGATGGTGTGGGGCGGGAGGGAGAAGGGGGGTCGGGATTAGGAGTTCATGTACACTCGTGGCTGATTCATGTCAATGTATAGCAAAATGAATAGAGTATAATAAAGCAAAACAAACTAAAAACTAAAAATTAAAAAAAAAACTACTAAATGAAATATAAAATAAAAGTTTTAAGAATTGTACCTCTGTGCCTAATTCTACTCATTAAAAGCATTTGTACCGATAGTATTATGAGAACACATCTATAGGATAATATCTTATTCTAAAATCTATATCTTTAATTGCATAAGCTATAATTTAAGTTTCAAAATTTATTTCAGATGTTAAAATGACATATTAACACAGGGATATGTGAGTAATAAAGTAAGCATCCAAAACGTCAAGTTAATATAAATGCTTCATTAATTAATCGAAATAAATGGGAGAATGAGTTCTTAAATCAGAGCTTTTTACTTGTTGTATACAGTTACAATAAAACAAATGGAAGTAATAAGAGTACTTCGTAAATAAACTATAATTCAACCAAATGTTTCCTAGTTTAGAGGCAAGAGCATTGGTTGGGAATTAGAACTGCAGAAATATATCTCAGAAACTGTTAAATTTTACACAAATGCACACAGTCCATTTTTCAAGCATTAATTCTTTAACCCTTTAATCTCCTTTCCAGGAGTACACACTATAGTGTCCATTTCAAACATTTCCACCTGTGTCATACCCATGCTGAAAATTCTTCAATAACTTTGTTATTCTTAAGATGACAACTAAAATCCTTTCTTTAAATTTTGAAACTTAAACTACTTTCAGCAAGGATTTGCATGATCTGAATTCTGCTTACCTATTTAGATGCAACTCTCACTAATATCCCTAAGTGCTGCTCTGTATTTCATTTCCTCCAGTACTGTAAGTCTCACCCTCCATTGGCACTGTACAATTTCTTGAAAAATTTCTTCCTCCTCAAGTTTGGTAGCCTATTCTTAGTTTTTATTTTCTCTGAAAAAAGCCTTCCCTGAACTTTCAAACTAATTTCTATTTCTTTATTGTATGTTCTCATAGCATCATATTTTTGTAGCACTTCTTTTATTTCTCTGATGTTTGATAAAGTCTATCTCCAATGATACTGAGTTCTGTGACTGTAGAATCCTGTCTTTGTTGTTGTTATTGTTGAACATAAGCTCAGTGTCCATTGTTAAACCTACATAGAGTTGGTATTCATTTAATGTTATTTTTGCTTAGAGAAATGAATTCTAGTATTCCAGTTTTTGTCTTTACAAATGCATATCACCTTTTAAAAAAATTATAGTGTATGTGGGTGAGATTTGCTAATGTGGTGTCTCATGAAAATGTTATGCCCTGATATTATTTTCTTATTTTATGCCTACCACCTCCATGGCTGTTAGAAAAGGCTAAGCCCAACTATAGTTGTTACTCAGGTTTTTTTTTTTTTTAATTCACAAATGCAACTTAAAAATTAAAAACTTATCTCTCAATGCAATTTAATGAGATTATCTTGTGGGACTAATCTAAAATAAGAACCCACTGATGTGGTGACCATATGTAGAAGAGAAAGTAAACTAATTCATCCTTTTCAAAATGAAATAGTAATGTAATTGAGACAAATGTTTGAGTTCTTACTGTATTCTTCACATCGAGGGTACAGTGATAAAAGACAATTTGTGTCAGATACAGAATTTAACTTACTCTCATAAAGCTAAATTTTATGCGGGATCTTATAGTAGAATTACAACTCATACTAAAATGTTCAGCAAATTGGTGAAGGAAAGACTCTTTAGATAGAATTAAATATGAATTGCAAATATAAATAGTATGCACAGTACCTTGTAAACAGTGGTTTATGAGAAACCTTTATGTGTGTGGAAATAATACATGAAATTAAGAAATACAAAGATCAAAGCAAAGATAATCTGTACCATGAATGCCTTGGAAATTAGGATGGCCAGAATGAGAACAAAGAATGTGTACACCTAGCAGAGAAATTATAATATAATTTATATCCACAGGTATCTAAGGTATTAGTTAGTCTTAGTCCCTCAGTCATGTTGGATTCTTTCTGACCCTGTGGACTGTAGCCTGCCAGGATCTTCTGTTTATGGGGTTTCCCAGGCAAGAATACTGGAGTGGGTTCCCATTCCCTTCTTCTGTGGATTTTCTGATGCAGGAATCGAGCCTGAGTCTCCCACGTTGCAAGCAGATTCTTTACCATCTGAGCCACAAGGTATAGGAAAAAGCTTTAAGGTTGATAAGACAATCAGTTGGGAATGAAAGAATATTGGAAATTAAGTTAAACTGTTAATTATTTGAAATATTTAAGATTTCACCATCAATAGAGGGTCTCTCATAATTCCTCAGATCTGAATGGATGCTAACAAATAATAACTTCCATTAATAATTTAAAGTTAATAATTTGTATACCTATAATTCTAACACAATTAGTCAATTAGCTTTGCAAATAATTTTAGGCAAAATCTAGGAGAGTATTGAGAATTACCCTCATAAAGCTGCATGTAGGGAGTCAGTTTCAAAACACTTTTTTACTTCTATACATGTAGAATTAAAATGAAGACAGATTTGAGAGGGGATGATGATCAGTAAAATTAGTTAAGAGTACTTCTGTTTCTTTCATGGTTCTTAGTTACAGACAACAGAATCCCCTTTAGCTGATTTAAACACACATGGGTTTTGCAGGATGGTAATTATTTTAAAATTTTTCTTGGAAGCTACAGACCAAATTTATATACCACATAGTCAGGAACCAGTTGACCCAGGAGAAACCCTACACACTATTTTCAAAAATGTTAAAGGCTTCCTTGGTGGCTCACCTGTAAAAGAATCCACCTGCAATGCATTAGCCATAGGATACATGGGTTCCATCCCTGGGTTGGGAAGATCCCCTGAAGGAGTAAATGGCAACCCACTCCAGTATTCTTGCTTGGAGAATCCCATGGACAGAGGAGCCTAGAGGGCTACCTTTTATAGGGTTGCAAAGAGTTAGAAACAACTGAAGCGACTTTGCATGCAAGAGGCCACATGCTAGACACCAGTTACCACGATTCTACTATAGCTACCACTCTGACAAGATCTGTTCTGTCTGAGAGCAGATGCCTCTTCGTGTTGCTCTCCTTTGCTGAAATTTGGGAACATATATACATGCTCTTAGACAGCATTTTATCATCCACTCAGTTAGTACTTTGAATAGAGAACAGTTCAGTTCAGTCGCTCAGTCATGTCCGACTCTTTGCGACCCCGTGAATCGCAGCACGCCAGGCCTCCCTGTCCATACCAACTCCCGGAGTTCACTCAGACTCACGTCCATTGAGTCCGTGATGCCATCCAGCCATCTCATCCTCAGTCGTCCCCTTCTCCTCCTGCCCCCAATCCCTCCCAGCATCAGGGTCTTTTCCAGTGAGTCAGCTCTTCACATGAGGTGGCCAAAGTACTGGAGTTTCAGCTTTAGCATCATTCCTTCCAAAGAAATTCCAGGGCTGATCTCCTTCAGAATGGACTGGTTGGATCTCCCTGCATGCTAGCTCCACATAGATGTAAAAAATTTAGCATGTAACTTTGCATAATTTACATGACAAGCAGATATGCTAGAAGGATTTGGGATGGGTATGGAAAGAGACTGTTTTATTTTCTGTAACTTGTCATTGTATGGTTCTGTTCCTCAGGACCCAGCATTATAAGAAATGAATCCAATATGAAATACAATGTGAAGGGCATTAACAAAACATCTCCAGAGTCAGGACCCTACAGTAAATGACACAAATTAGAGGTCGCCCAAGCAGGCCCATGATGAGTAAGCCTTTCTTTTAGTTTCTCTTGATGCCTGTAGAAAACAGGAACAGGAAGTGTGGGGCAGTATAGAGTGTAAATGTGGTGTATTTAAATAATGGGTTTTAGTAAGCTCAGTATACAAAATGTCAGAGTACTTTTAAAGAAAAAAAAAATTTAGCTCATAAACACAAGATGAATAGAGTGTTAAATGTCCAAGATTTTGATTAAAGAACAATCTGAAAATAAATGGGTCTCAAGGAGATGATGAAGACAAAGCTATCAAGATTTTTTATTACCTAATTGGGGTTTTCATTAGCATGAATCAACAATCTCTATCTAGAATGAAAGTCTGGGAAGGTGATAATTCAGGAAGATACAAGAGACATGGTGTTTATAAATTCGGTTGGTATAATCAATTTAAGGTGGGAGAGGCAAATATTGATTATGTTTGAGAGGGAAATCAACTGAACAGATGCTGGAGATCAATCAAGGTAAATGCTTACCATGGAGTTGGCTAGCTTGTTCATATGTATCAGCAGATAATAGAATAAGTTAAGTGACTTTAATGTGTATAAGAATGTTCTAGAAAGGCTAGTTTGCAACCCTAAAGTTCCTTGGAGTCTTACTGTTGTTTCCTGAGCCCAACATGAGTCATAAATCTAACTTATTCTAGGAGTAGCAGCCTATATAGATATGATACCAGAGGGAAACTTTATAAACCTGTAATTATCATAATTATAGGCAAATGGATTCATTCATTTAAAAAATAATGACTTACATTCTAGGTATTGTAGTATAATAGTAAACAATTTCCCTACTATCCTGGAAGAACAGAACAAGGAGACTGACAAACACATAAAGAAAAAAACACAATGCCAGATAGCAGTACCTGCTATAAAGAAAAGTGAGACCGGAGGGCACCAGGAGCAGACTGGACGTGGGGTGCATGGAGACTGATATTGCACATATGGCTTTCACAACTTTCTGCTCAAGGATCACTGGAGTAGAGACTTGAAAGATGTGACAGAATAAGACACATCGATGTCTGAGGGAACTGGATTTTCTCTAGAAGGAAAATAAAGCAAAGAACCTGAGAAGGAAGCATGCTTCTCATGGGCCAGTATAATCAAGGATGCTTGTGCGGCTCGAGCACAGTGAAGAAGATGAAGTAAAGTAAAACCTAGCAGGTGGTCAAATTAAGATCTCAGGGCCCATGCTAAAGGCCTTAAATCTGTGTAATGGAAATATTTGAAAATTGAACATGATATGACATTAAAAATGTTTTACATTTTAAATAAGCAGATTCCTTAAACAATGATATTCTTCTTAAGGAGCAGACTAAGATCCATTTCTTTAGGATATCTTATTCCTACATGTTTGATATGTAACAAGTATATAAAATTATAATGTTTTAAGATTTTATAATAATGAATTAAATTTATTAAATAGAGTATAAAGTATTATATATCTTAATTAAAAAAAGTGGCATCTTAAATATAAAAATAGTGTTTGATCTTGCTGCTATGAAATAGGGGAAATTTCTGTAGACTTAGAATTTTTTAACTAACATTGCCACGTTTTACATTGATTTAATGACTTTTAATAGCATGAAAAATTGTGGCAAATATTGGCCATATGGAAAAAATAAATACAATATGTTCATGTATACACATTATAATAAAGAATTTGAATGGAGATCAAGGCAGCAACAAAAATATATATCATGTCACTCAGGATTGGATGGAACCAAACTGGTTTTTACTGAAAATACACTGACTGTGAGAATACAAGTTTTAAAACAGGTTTTAGTCTTGGTAATATGTTCTATTTGTAACTTGAACCCACTAAGTGTATTCTATCCTCTTTTTCATTGTGAATATTTTCCTTTTTCAGGAAATAATTGCCCATCAAATTGGAATGTGCATTGACTCATTGACATTCCCTACCATTTACAGTATACTTTCATTAATTTGCTATGGGCCAAAGGACAATTTTTTAGGCAGTCATTTGCTGAAAACTAACATAAGTACATAAAAATGCAAAAATCTTGTTTAAAGGCTTAATGCATTTTTTTTTTTTTTTGTGAAATGAACTTACCCATGTAACCACCGCCCAGATGAAGGCAGAATGGTGGCAGTTAAGTACATGTCTGGACTTTTTAAGCAAGTGCTGTGCATCAAAGTAGTCTCTGATAATCATGGAACTGAAAAGTACAGCAGTGGTCCCAGTACTTAGCTACCTATCTGAAATAATTTTAGAGATTAAAGCATACCACTAAAGTGCAAGCAAGCAAATAAAGTGTCCAAGTTCTTGGGAATTTCATGGGAGTGGTGAAAATATTTTTAATAAAAATTATGATAAAACTCACATCTAAAAAGATTTTTGAGAAGAATAAACAAAACTCTTCTGCTTTCTTCACATTACTACCTTACTTCATATGATGGGGATTATTTTTAATATAAATTTCCTACTTTAGTAAAGTAACTGTGAGGTTCACTCACTCTTCCACATAGGAAAATTAGTGAATTTGAGGGGAGATGTGAGAGTTTATCATGTTTTGCATCATGTTATGTTGAGATTGGGTTTCCTGGTGGCTCAGATGACAAAGTGTCCACGTGCAATGCAGAAGACCCAAGTTCTATCCTTGAGGTGGGAAGAGCCCCTGGAAAAGGGAATGGCAATTCACTCCAGTATTCTTGCCTGGACAATTCCATGGACAGAAGAGCCTGATGGGCTACAGTCCATAGGGTCGCAAAGAGTCAGACACGACTGAGCTACTAACACTTTCGTATTCTTGAGATGAGGTTTCTGAAACCAGTCTTATGGCTCATCTGTACTTTAAAGTATTAGGTTATGAGTTCCCAACGATAAAGATGTTTTGCTGGTATAGAATAGTCAAACCTGTTTTCAATGGAAAATAGATATCTGCTGGAGACAGGAGGCTTAAGTATAGTATATATTAAGGTTAAATATGAATAAACTTCTGCTTGTAGCCTTCAAAAGCAAGCAGGAAGAAGATTATATGGAGTAACTGTAGAAACTGGCCAAGTAATAAAACGTAAGCACAGTGAGTTTCATGGTTCTTTCTAAAAGAGAAACTGAACAATTTCCTCTAAGAAATGATCAAGGCTAAATAACCAGATCTCACCTTCATACTTTCTTGGTACCCTTACCTGCTTGACATTCTCTGCATCAATTACCCTGATGAATCCTTCTATTCCTTTGTCGTCTTCACTCAGATTTAACACTCAATATTTATCACAATATTTAACTCTTCACATTAATTTTCACATATTTTCACAGTATCCAATGAGGTAGATATATTGAGTATTCCATTATGCTGATAATAAAACTGAAGCACAGAGTGTGGAAATAACCTATGGAGGATTAAATAGCTTAAGGTAAGGTAAGGTGAAGTCGCTCAGTCGTGTCCGACTCTTTGCGACCCCGTGGACTGTAGCCCACCAGGCTAGCTTACTTGGTGGAAAGTGAAAGTTGCTCAGTCATGTCTGACTCTCTGTGACCGCATGGAATATACAGTCCACGGAATTTTCCAGGCCAGAATACTGGAATGGGTAGCCTGTCCCTTCTCAGCAGATCTTCCCAACTCAGGGATTGAATTAGGGTCTCCTGCATTGCAGGCGGATTCTTTACCAGCTAAGGGATTCCCACTGGGGAATTCCTGTGTGGTGGGATGAGATTCAAATAATCCAGTTGGTCTCAAAAGTCCATATGCTTAACTGCCACACTGCGTTACGTCTCAACCTGCTGAGTTAATATTTCCATCTGGATGTCTGTAGGAGTATAAGCTAAAGATGTCCAATGTTGAACTCCTGTCCGTCTCAAATAATCTTTTTTTTTAGTTTAGTTTTTTTTTTTTCCTAATCTCCATAAATAACATTTCCTCTCTAGAAGAAAAAGAAATCTGAAATCTTCACATAGTCACCAATCCAACAAGTTTTACTGGTTACAGAGTAATGTCCCTGCTTATGTTTTAAAATTATTTCTAGCAATCATTAAAGTTCAAGATCGTTTATATGGTCTGCAAGTACATAATGACATTAGACAATGTCCCTGATTTGGGATTCTCTGTCAACTTAGGGGTTCTGGTGAATATGTTATAGAGACCCCTCTCACCAATCTTAAAGTAAAACCTGACCAAATAGCACTAAATGTGATTTACTAAATTACTTGGATATGTGGAGGTTTTTGTTGTGATTGTTCCCATTACACAAGTCTGTTCAACTCTGACTAATATCCTGTGTTCCTCCTCAGTAGCAATTTAAATTCTCTATTTACTTTTATTATTATTTGAAATTATTTCAGTATTTGAAAATATCTATTTAAAAATATCTCTTGCAATAGCCCATAGTTTGATAGAGACAGAGTTCTTACCAATTTAATTCATCATTGTACTCTGTCTCTAACTTAGTAAATGGCTTATAGTAAAAAAAAAAAAAAGTCTATGTTGTGTGTGTATGTGTGTACACATACACACACAGATCCATCTTTATTAATCTTATAGTCAGAGAAAAACCACTTATGTGAAAAATAGTAATATAGATTGTTATACAGTTACTATCTACTGTTGATAAAAGGCAAAATAATACTAAATCATAGAAAAAGATGCTAGACTAAAGTCTCATTGTATGGGCATTTAACTTATGAGCTTAATTCAAACCTAATTTAATTTACAAAAGAACAAGCAAGCTCATTAATTGGCAGTTTTTTAAAATATTTAATGCTAAAATGGAATAAAATATACACTGCAGGCAAGTATCAATATTTTAGAGTTTTCCATCTAATCTGTTCACTGTTAAATATTTTGTAATATTGACAATTTTTTGAGTGTTCAATCACCTGTTTATATATTTGCTTTCATTTAAACCATTTAGTATAGCTGAGCAGTTTCCAAAATTGAATGTGAGTATTAATTACTGTACAAAGTTTTATTGTACAAAGTTGTTGGCTAGGTGACAACATGCATGAAAGCCTAGAGGAATGGAGAGTTTGACTTTGTGGATTGCCAATGCAGGAGACATAAGAGATGCAGGTTCGATCCCTGGATTGGGAAGATCCCCTGGAGAAGGAAATGGCAACCTACTCCAGTATTCTTGTCTGGAGAATCCTGTGGACAGAGAAGCCTGGAGAGCCACAATTCATAGGGTCGCAGAGTAGGACACGACTGAAGTGATTTAGCACTTACCAACCAGAGGTAAGTGGGGGCGGGATAGAAATAAGGCTGCAAGGATGGTGTATGTAGATGAAAGATTTATATACTACACTAAGAATTTTATTTGAAGAGGATGGAAAATCATTGGAAAGTTTCAGACAATGAGATAGCTTCTTCGTAATTTGTGTTTGCATTGCTTAAAGGACAGGTGTAAACATTGATCTATGAAGTCAGTGGTCTAGTCCGACTTCCATAAGCAAGATCATGGTTCCATTTCAAAAGGATCATTTTGGATGACTTATAGGGCACACAAGTCTATAGTGATTTTTTTTTTTTCCAGAGGTTATGTGACATGTGATTTTACAGTAGATTGAATATCAAAATAGACAGAATCCAGATGATGCCACTAGGTCAAAAATTAAATTGACTTGCAAAAAATGTAGAAAACTGCCTTTCTTATCACATTTCTAAAATAGTTATTTATCATGCAACATAATGCAACAAAATTAATTTAACATAAATTTTAACTTTAATGAACTAATAACTGTTTTTTTTTTTTACATTTTAACACCTAATGCAATAAATAGATATTATTCACATAAAGTATTTTGGTGTCCTCAGTAACTGTAGAGATTTTCAAGAGGTCTTAAAACCAGGCTTTTGAGATCTACTCTTCTATTGAACAGAGAATTTAAGTTACAATTATTTTTTAATCTGAACCTTTAGTCTTTTTTTGTTAGCCAGTGTAATAAATGATACCTAATTAAAGATGGGAAAATGTTTTTCCTTAAGAGAATCTCTAAGATACAGAAAAAATTTAAGTAAATTTTCATCTCAATCTGGAGAGTCTATGCTATCTACTCAATATACATTATGTTTTTAAGGAATCCAAAATAAAATTTTCTAGAATTAGAAAGAATGCTACTGCATTGCTGACTTTATCTGTTGTCTTACTATTTTATGCAAATATTTATTCCTGTGGAAGAAACTGCTTTAGATCTAGAAAGTCATGCCTTCATATATTTTATAACTGTTAATATTATGGAAATAAAAACCCTAGACACTATAGAATGTGTCTGTTAGAACTCTCTAGAAATTCCTGTTTTAAGGAATGTTCAAGCTTACTGAGAGAAGAAAGATTTTAAAGAAAAAAATTGAAAGAAACAGAATTCACTAATGTGAATATGTATCAGTGTAGAGTGGTTCACTGGACTGTTACCTCTCTCATTCCTTTCTCTTACCTCCATTTTCTTCTCTGGAAAATTATCAGTGATTATGGTTTGGGAAATTGAGACAGAATCTTCAAGTCTTAGCACTTAAATGTTCTCTTTAAATTTACAGTTTGGAGAGAACACTTGGTCAGGTCTGTCTGTCAGAAGATCTGATTCCAGGATAATTGTACTATCTGAGGAAGGACATGTATGGGCTATGCAAAGAGCTTTGGAAGTAGCCTGAGATCAGAGATTGAAGGCAATGAATCAGTCCATTTCTATCATTCATAGCCAATGACCAGTCACTTCCTGAAATTTTAGATTGTGGAAAGTATTCCCCAGATACTAACATTTCCTGTAATCTGAGAGATTGCAAGTTATCATGGGACAATTTGGGGTTTTTATTTAAACCAATTGGGCAACTATGTTAGATTGATTTCTAATCATGACAATGAATATAAAAGTATCTTTTAGAGAGCTGATAGGTTTAAATGACATGTACGGATAAGGTAATACAGTTTAAATCATATTGTAGGTATGCAACATTTTTTTCTGATTTTATAATAAAGCTGTATTACATTAAATGCCCAAAAATGTGAGATTTTTTCACAATTTGGGAACATTGTTTTTAGTTCAAGAATTTTATTATATGTAGGAGTTTGGTGCTAGTCTTATTAAGACATTAAAAAATAACTGTTCCATTAATTGTTTTCTCTGGTCTATCACAGTTTATAAAATGATCTAATTTTTTAATCTAATAGTTTTAATATCTGGTGAGAATATGATAACATTAAATTATACTTCTCTTTATATATGAGAAGATTAGTTCACTATTTTTCTACTGCCTTTAAATTTTTAGATAAGTAGATTAATTTAATTTTCATGATTAAGCATTCTAAGTTCCTTTTCTATTAATGTATTTAGCAGGGTTAAACTTAAGCTATAAGTTTTAGATTTATAGTCACACTTACAAATCTGTTGGCTAAAGCACATTAGCTAAAACTGTGACCACAAATCAATTTATATCCTATATAATTTGGCTTTTCCTAACACAAAGAATAACTTGTTGCTTTACCACTGTTTCTATTTAAAGCTTTAACACATAACACATTTTTGTAACACACCAAAAGAACCTGGAGGAATAAGAAGTATGTAAAAGTGATTGTGAGGTCATTATTTCATGTTTTCTTGTTTCATTTTGTAATTTAATAATACATACCACTATGTGCATATATATCTGTGCACGCACACACGTCCACACATGCACGCACAATTTAGACCTGTATTCCTAAACGGCACATCTCCAAGAAGTTTGAGATCACATATGAGTCATTAGCCCCAGCCAGAGAATAATCATGTTCCATGTTTTCTGTTTTGGGGAAAATAGCTTATTTTAAAAGTTAAGGGTATGTTATAATGTGTGTAGTGAAAGGTCTCATAAATTTTTAAGCTAAACCCAAACGTAAAAATAATTAGCCCTTCCCTTTCAGAGGGCTTCTTTGGACTAAGCCCTAATATTCCTGTGATATTAGAAGCATATCAGTAGAAGTATGAGAAAGATTGTTTTTAAACTGTTAATGTGACTTTGTGTTTCTCATTACAGTCTGATTTTATTGATTCTATGAAAGAATGTAATGGTGGAAAATTTTTATTTTACTTATTTCACAGGATTATTTATTCACGCAGGCTGGCATACTTGAGCCCCACAATATGGCTCTGTAATAATTCTTGGGCCTTAATTTCCATGATGCCACTAAACTTATCCCATTCTTGAATGAAATTTGACTCATGAATGTACCTTTATACTTATAGATAATTATAAACTTGAATGTCACTATATACTCATAGATAATTATAAACTCAGAATGCAAATAATAGGTCTTACTTTTTTTTTAGGTCTTACTGCTTGCTTATTTTACAAGTGCCAAAAATTAAGCTTTGAGGGATAAAGGCATGTTCTCAATGACAGAAATCAAGCTGACGATCAAGCCAGATCTAAAAACCAGGTCTTCTGTTGAATTTCTTTACTCTGTACTGTGCCTTTCCACTCATTAAAAAGCCCCTCTTCTTCTTAACCTGGAATGTCCTTTCCCTTTTCTGATTGTTATAATCTTACCCGTGAAACTTTTATTTTTAATCAAGTAGATTCTAGTAGATTATGATGGTTATTTGTAATAAATGTAATTGATATTTTATTATGCAAAGGGAAGAACTACATTAATCTCAGCTTTTCAAAGTATTCCTCACTTGCAAAATTATGAATACATTTCTAATTATATGAAAACTTTTCTAGCTTATTAATATTTTGATTATAATCACTAAATGTTCTCAGCATATGAATGGATACAAGTTAGGCAAATTGATCGTTTGGGACAAAATGCCTTTTCAATCACTGAGATTTCAAATGAATCCCATAAGCTTTTCAAAACTGAAGAACGTTTGAAAAATTAGTACAGCTTTTAATTACTACATGTGGTCCCAATTATTTGTCCTTTTACCCTTTCCCGAGGAAACAGAAGCCTTTTCAAGTAACAATGTAATGGAAATGAGAAAAATTCAATATTTCGTAATATGTATTTTTCACTTAGATTAGTCATAATCTCAAATTACTCCTCACAACCTCTTCTGATAAAGATACACCCAATTTAAGTATAGAAAATGCCATTAAAAGGAAGCACAGAATGACTGAAGTTGTTTTAGAGACCACAAATCAAGTAGTTTTACTTTCATTGTCAGGTACAATTTCTTCATTGTAAATCAAAGAAATTTCTGGGTTACTTTAATTGGTAGATTATATTCACTATCAAAATTTTTTTTTTCTTTTTTTCCCATGGGCATTATATAATGTGATTGAAAAATGACTAATAGGTAATGTGTGAATTTTTAATTAGGTGGCTTCTGCCATCCCTAAGATGCTACAGAAGGAAATTTAAGTAAAAGAATTTTAATGAAGAGAACAATGCTTTTCTTAGAGGCCCATGATTTATTCCTCCTCCACTATCTTTCAGGGGCTCCTTTTCACCCCTGCAGTTAATTAGAGGTACTTCAAATTTAATTACCATTTCAGAAATTGTGTGATTCATCACTTGGCAAAATTTTTGTCCTAAACCGTAACTTTTCTGTACTTATCATCACTCATGACCTCTTTGAGCATTCTGTGTGGTTTTCTTTCCATGTGCTATTTTAGTGGCAGTATCATTTGACCTCTCCAGGGCCCTTTTACCCAGCTTAGTAAAAATTTACAACTAGTTGGTGAGCCTCAGTCTCTCATAGCTAATTAGATTTGCTCTCTGTCTGGGTTGGCATGCTTTGGCATGTCTGTAGTACTAATTATGAAATGAGGAGTGCAATGTAGAGATGGAATAATTTTAAAATTCAACTTTACATCAAATATCAAAATCATTACTCCTGTGACAGAGAAGTCATGTCCTGTTGTCCTTTGCTGTTCATTTCGTGTAAATAATTTAGATGTATTTTGTAATCAGTGGGATGCTGACTCAGAATGTGACATTTATAGATACTACAAAGCTGAAACTATGATTAAATCCTGCTACTTGCTAAGTTTGACAAAGAAAGAATTATATTCCCTGCACTTTTTTGGGGAAAAAAAAAGGAAAGATGGTATGGACTGTGTCTAGTTCTTAATCATACACACTATAATATATATATAGTAGTGACAGTATAGGAGAAGGCAATGGCACCCCACTCCAGTACTCTTGCCTGGAAAATCCCATGGACAGAGGAGCCTGGTGGGCTGCAGTCCATGGGGTCGCGAAGATTCTGAGCGACTTCCCTTTCACTTTTCACTTTCATGCATTGGAGAAGGAAATGGCAACCCACTCCAGTGTTCTTGCCTGGAGAATCCCAGGGACGCGGGAGCCTGGTGGACAGCCGTCTATGGGGTCGCACAGAGTCGGACACAACTGAAGCGACTTAGCAGCAGCAGCAGCAGCAGTGACAGTATGTTTAACTGCTAGAGAAATGGGAGAATTCTGACCTTGCCTCTTAAACAGTCACTGAGGTCCTGAATAGCTGAATCAAACATAGATATTGTTCCTATATTACCATATGCACTATGATGAATGAGTAATTTCAGCAGTTGTATTTTCAAAAACTACTTCTCAAATGATTCATAGAAGGATTTACATGTGAGGAAACTGGTAGCTTGTTTATTTTCATTGTTTTGATTTATTTCCCCATTACTTTAGTAGTTTAGTACACTAATAGGAGGGAGGAAAAATAGTTTCATGTTGTATATTTTTATTTCAAAAAATTATGAATATATTACAGATATAAAGTAATAGGACATTGAGGTTATAAAAGACCTAAAACTTTATATAATGTGAGGAATATTATAGTCCTCACAAGATATTTTTTGAAGTAATTCTGTAATCTAATAAGCCCTTCTGTAAGATTTTCTTTCAAAATTGTATGTGTAAACTGATGTTGTTATGCTCTAAATAGTTTTTTTCTGAAAATCTTGAGACATTATTACCAAATGATAATTATAATTATGCTTACTGTGTTACAGTACAAATGTCATGCTTGTTGTACTGCAAATAACCACATAGTTACGCCATGTATGCTATACTACAAAATTTTTCTCTGCATGTAGTTGTTATACAGGCTTTGCACTGGCAACATATGTGAATTTAAAATAACTTCTATTAATAGGTTAAGTAATAATGAAAAAAAATGACAGCATTCAAGCAAAGTTTGGTTATATAAACAAAGAGAAATAATTTGGGGAAAAAATCCAATGGAGGAAATTTTAGACATCAGAAACACTAATAGAAAGAAGAATGCCTTTGGTGGACAAATGTTTAAGTAGACTGGACATTGCCAAGGAAACATCAGTAAGCTTAGAAAGATATACAAATAGAAACATCACAAATCAAACTGTGCATTTCATTTAACTTATACCATACTATAATTTACGTATCTTTTAAAGCACTAAAGCTTGATTCAATTTATTCTGTTTAAAGCCATCATAATTTTTATTTGCACAGTTAATTTGGGGAAATATTAATAGGGAAAATTTTTTAAATATCTTATCTTCCTGAAATATTTCAAAATAAGCATGCAAACCCTCCCCCCCCCCTTTTTTTTTTTTTTTTGGTCACACTTCGTGGTATATGGGCTCTTAGTTCCCCAACCAGGGATCAGACCTGTGCCCCTCTGCAGTGGAAATGTGAAGTCCTAGCCACTGGAACACCAAGGAACTCAGGTTCCTTTTTATTTCTTCTGTTTTTTTTTTTTTTTGCCATCAGGTAATTAACTAGGTAACATTAATAAATGGCAGATTTGTGATTCAAACTCAAGACTCACTTCACAGTTTCTTGTATTAATCACTGCAATATATAATAATAATTCAGTATTAAAGTGTGATTTAAAGAAAATTAAACAAAAATATCATATAAAAATTTAGGAAATTTGTTAAAATTTCTATTATCCAGTTTCCTTATGTCTCAAAATAAAGGATCATCTTAATCTTTCTAGTAATTTCACCAGGTTTCAGAATTAAAGGAGTTAATGTATTAAAAAAAAATCACTTGAATGTCACTTAATGTGTAGCAAGAATTCAATACACGCTCGATATTATTAATCCTAGTCCATGGAAGAGAAAGTTGTCATCCTTAAGTGTTAAGTAGCTGAGAAACAATGTACTTGGGTATTGGTACAGAATTTGTGAATGGGGGAATTTTATGAAAGTTGAAGTTCCTATGACAGTAAACATCCAGACATTCAGAGTACTTTGATCATGTGAACCCGAGACTTCACTTGAACCCATGCAGAACAGTGCAGTGGCTAGAGACACAGGCTATCTAGCTCTACCTTCTACTGCTTAAGTGACTTTGGACAGGTTATTCAATCAAACACTGCCTTCTCTGAAAGGCAGGTATGGTCTAGTGATGAAAGGAATAGTGTTTAGGGCCATATGTTCTTATTCAAACACTGATTCTAACTTGTACTAGCTTTGATTACAACTCCTGGTGGTTTTCTTGAACTGTAGACATTTAAATCTTTGAATTTTCCATCTTCGTTTACTAGAGTAAATTTTCATCTTAATTAAACTGGTACACATATGAGTTCAGTTCAGTTCAGTCGCTCAGTCGTGTCTGTCTCTTTGCAACCCCATGAATCACAGCTCGCCAGGCCTCCCTGTCCATCACCAACTCCCAGAGTTTTCTCAAACTCATGTCCATTGAGTCGGTGATGCCATCCAGCCATCTCATCCTCTGTCGTCCCCTTCTCCTCCTGCCCCCAATCCCTCCCAGCATCAGAGTCTTTTCCAATGAGTCAACTCTTCGCATAAGGTGGCCAAAATATTGGAGTTTCAGCTTTAATATCAGTCCCTCCAGTGAACACCCAGGACTGATTTCCTAGAATGGACTGGTTGGATCTCTTGCAGTCCAAGGGACTCTCAAGAGTCTTCTCCAACACCACAGTTCAAAAGCATCAAATCTTCAGCGCTCAGCTTTCTTCACAGTCCAACTCTCACATCCATACATGACCACTGGAAAAACCATAGCCTTGGCAAGATGGACCTTTGTTGGCAAAGTAATGTCTCTGCTTTTTAATATGCTATCTAGGTTGGTCATAATTTTCCTCCCAAGGAGTAAGCGTCTTTTAATATCATGTCTGCAGTCACCATCTGCAGTGATTTTGGAGGTCAGAAAAAAAAGTCTGACACTGTTTCCACTGTTTCCCCATCTATTTCCCATAAAGTGATGGGACCAGATGCCATGATCTTTGTTTTCTGAATGTTGAATTTTAAGCCAACATGTTCACTCTCCTCTTTCGCTTTCATCAAGAGGCTCCTTAGTTCTTCTTACTTTCTGCCATAAAGGTGGTATAATCTGCATATCTAAGGTTATTGATATTTCTCCTGTCATTCTTGATTCCAGCTTGTGCTTCTTCCAGCCCAGTGTTTCTCATGATGTACTCTGCATAGAAGTTAAATAAGCAGGGTGACAATATACAGCCTTGACATACTCCTTTTCCTATTTGGAACCAGTCTGTTGTTCCATGTCCAGTTCTACCTGTTGCTTCCTGACCTGCATATAGGTTTCTCAAGAGGCAGGTCAGGTGATCTGGTATTCCCATCTCTTTCAGAATTTTCCAGTTTATTGTGATACACACAGTCAAAGGCTTTGTCATAGTCAATAAAGCAGAAATAGATGTTTTTCTGGAATTCTGTTGCTTTTGCGATGATCCTGCTGTTGCTGCTAGGTCACTTCAGTCATGTCTGATTCTGTACAACGCCATAGATGGCAGCCCACCAGGCTTCCCCATCCCTGGGATTGTCCAAGCAAGAACATGGGAGTGGGTTGCCATTTCCTTCTCCAATGCATGAAAGTGAAAAGAGAAAGTGAAGTCACTCAGTCATGTCTGACTCTTCACGACCCATGGACTACAGCCTACCAGCTCCTCTGTCCATCGGATTTTCCAGGCAAGAGTACTGGAGTGGGGTTCCATTGCCTTCTCCGGTTGATCCAGCAGATGTTGGCAATTTGATCTCTGGTTCCTCTGCCTTTTCTAAAACCAACTTGAACATCTGGAAGTTCATGGTTCACGTATTGCTGAAGCCTGGTTTGGAGAATTTTGCGCATTATTGTCCTACCGTGTGAGATGAGTGCAATTGTGCGGTACTTTGAGCCTTCTTTGCAATGCCTTTCTTTTGGATTGGAATGAAACTTGACCTTTTCCGGTCCTGTGGCCACTGCTGAGTTTTCCAAATTTGCTGGCATATTGAGAGCAGCTCTATCACACAGCATCATCTTTCAGGATTTGAAATAGCTCAACTGGAATTCCATCACCTCCACTAGCTTTGTTCGTAGTGATGCTTCCTAAGGCCCACTTGACTTGACATTTCAGGATGTCTGGCTCTAGGTGAGTGATCACACCATCATGATTATCTGGGTGTGAAGCTCTTTTTCATACAGTTCTTCTGTGTATTCTTGCCACCTCTTCTTAATATCTTCTGCTTCTGTTAGGTCCATACCATTTCTGTCCTTTATCAAGCCTATCTTTGCATGAAATGTTCCCTTGGTGTCTCTAATTTTCTTGAAGAGATCTCTAGTCTTTCCCATTCTGTTGTTTTCCTCTATTTCTTTGCATTGACCACTGAGGAAGGCTTTCTTATCTCTTCTTGCTATTCTTTGGAACTCTGCATTCAGATGCTTATATCTTTCCTTTTCTCCTTTGCTTTTTGCTTGTCTTCTCTTCACATATGAGTTGTAAGTTCTAATAAAGTAGAATTTGCCATGAAATTTAATAAAAAAATAGTGCAACATTTTATATAGTAAAGACATAAACTGCCCCATATTACTTTGTATATTTTAAGTATGCACCCTCTATTTTGAAAATAAGGTTTCACATTATTTTTTGTCTCTGTGTCTGGTTCCTCCTGTCGGGAAGAAAACATCATTGCATGAAGTGAAAATGCTAGAAGGCCTCTATTTTACATGCTTCATAAAATGTGCAGTTTTGTTTTGCTATCAATAAGTAAATTAATATTTAAAAAAATCCTAATCTTGAAAAAAAAAAGCCTGTCATGTTGCTAATTGGTGAGTGAAACCTCTAGGAAAGATAAATTAGAGCCTGTGTTGGTCTTTCATCTACAGAGATCTCCTGTGTACACAGACAGTGGTGAGTGCAATACTCACTCCTCCTCCAGCCCTCACATCAGAGGTGTGATATCAGCCCAGGCTGTGCACAAAAAGGGACTTTAATCTGCTTTTGAATCACCATTAGTTTCTTCCTTTTTTTGTTTGCTCTTCTCCCTGCCCTATACCACTTTCCTAACAGTGTCTGTGATTTCTGCTATCTCAATGTGATTTGTCTGATGTTCCAGTGTTCAACTCACTAGGTATGTCGTACCAATTTATTTATGTTTTATTTTAAATGAAAATCAGAGTAGCTATTTTACAAACATACCTACTCTGGTACATGGTTTATGCTTGAAACAATTGGATATTTTGAAAAATATCCAATTTTTAATACAAAAAATAAAGGCAAGATCAGATCCTTTCCAACTCTAGGGACTTTGGACTGGAGGAGTCTGTCTTCAAATCCCCTATGTCCCATTTTTAATGATTATAAGATAATATCTTACATAAGAATTTTAGCATGCCTCTGTGTTAACTTAAAAATATTTTTAAAATTTTAATAAAAGTTCTAGTGAATCTTGGTTTAGATGAGAACTCATTGTCTATGGAGAGATGATTTTTATGCAGTATTTTTTATGTTCTTATGTACTGCTTACTTCCTGTGACAAAAGGTGAAACTAAGACAAGAACTCAAGAAATAGCTCCTTACCAAAAATGTTAAAAATTATCTCTGTTTTAGGTCAGGGTAACATCTGCACATTATGTTGTAAATAGGAGAGAACTTTTCATCCTCATTAAAAGTTGAGCTGCGCTGCTTCTGAAAGGTGATCTTAGTTTATGAGCATGATTTTCTTCTGTGTTGAAGTTATGGGTTTGCGCCAGCTCTTGTCCTTTTTATTCTCAGGAACTAGGTAAGGGAATCCTTCAATGAGGACAACTTACTTGATGTTCTTTTCCTTGGATTATAAGGACAGTTGTAAGAAATAAACTATTCCAAATCTTTTTAGTGCCATAATCCCTCTAGTTAACCATAAGAGCAAGGGGAAAGCCTTGGATAGAGATAGAATAAGGTATAAAAGTACTGTGTCCTGACACACAAACATCATTCCAAGTGGACTGGGTGTTAAAGCCATTCTCTTTTTTTTAAATTTCACATTCTCCTATATGGTCATTTTCCTATGGCAGAACCATCCACCTCAGTGGCTCATTCTAGAAGATAATTCCAGCCAGTTAATCAGAGTCCATTCTTCCAATCAAGTTGACATCTCACCTCTTTTTTTTTTTTTTAGCTTACTTCCATAGTCTTTTCTCATGTTGGAACCTACATTCACCCAAGAAAGGACATTATCCTTTCAGAGGAATGTCCTTGTAAAACCAGGGCCATACAAACTTTAAGATAGTAAAACAGAAAGTTTTTATTACATCCTTCACCCCGAATAATGGACATTTATTTTTCATACATTGCTATAACTAAAAAGACCTCTTAGTGGAGCCATTGGGGAATAAAGGAAATCATTTTACCTTGATAAATACAATAATAATGTTAAAATTCACTTATTTTTTACTATAATTAAGTAAAAATACAGGCAAAATTATTTTTCACATATACCTTCCAAATTACTGCTAACAGTGATTATCAGAAAACAAATGGAACTAAAATTTACAGAAGAAAGGGGAGATTATTTTTTATAGTGAAAGAATAAGCAATAATGTAACTGAAATCAACTAAATGCATAACTTGGAATTCCACATTTGAATATTCTGTTTTATGTTACAGTATATGTGTATGTGTGTGTGATTGTGAAAGTAATGTCTTAGCCACATCAAAATGTTATTACATGATTTATTTTTTTAAAAATTTATTATATAACTTCTAATAGATAAGTTGTGATTGTCATGGGGTTTATGAAAAACACCTGTTTATGAGTAATCAATTTTTAGTGATGCTATATTAAGCTAAATATGTTAAATTAAGCTTAAATGAATTTCTTTCATTTCAAGCATCAACATTAATCTACTTTGTAGATATGATGGCAATAATAAAATTTACCTTAAATATAAGGATAAGAAAAGGTTGAAAGTAAATATATGGGGATTTTCTTCGTGGTCTAGTGGATCAGATTATGGGCTTTTCTTTTCATGGCCTGGGTTCAGTCCTGGTTGGGAACATAGATACTGCAAGCCATGCAGCACAGCCAAAAAAAGAAAAGAAAAAAAGAAAAAGAAACACACACACACAATACAAATTTTGAATTAGCATACACTCTAACCCCACTCCAGTACTGTTGCCTGGAAAATCCCATGGATGGAGGAGTCTGGTAGGCTGCAATCCATGGGGTCGCTAAAGAGTCAGACTCTACTGAGCAACTTCATTTTCACTTTTCACTTTCATGCATTGGAGAAGGAAATGGCAAGCCACTCCAGTGTTCTTGCCTGGAGAATCCCAGGGATGGGGCAGCCTGGTGGGCTGCTGTCTATGTGGTTGCACAGTCGCACATGACTGAAGCAACTTAGCAGCAGCAGCAGCATATGGATGTAAGAAATTATTAGGTGGCAATGGTGGTAAAGAACCTGCCTGCCATGGCAGGAGACTTAAGAGACACAGGTCCAATTCCTTGGTGGGTAAGATCCCCAGGAAGAGGGCATGGCAACCCATGCCAGTATTCTTGCCTGGAGAACCACATGGACAGAGGGCCCTAGCAGGCTATAGTACATAGGACCACAAAAAGTCGGACACAACTGAAGTGACTTAACAGGCATGCATGCACACATGGATATAAAATTGTAACTGTCAGAATTAAAAAGAGGAATAGAATTTCAAGATTATCATAGAGGATTCTATCATATATCCTTTAATAACTGCTATAACAAAAAAGAATTATCAGTAAATATTGAAAAAAGTTATGAATGAATGAATTTGACCTAAGTGACTCAGTATCTCTGAGAATTACAGAATAGCCATTTGTATCAAAGATATATCTATATAATGTGTGTATATATATATGTGTGTGTGTGTGTGTACATATATATATCTTGGGCTACTTGCATTGAGTATAATAAAATTTAAAGAATTAGTTATACAGAAAATATATTCACAGTGGAATGGAAACTGGAAATCATAACATGGATACATTTTAAAAATCTATATTTCTAAACAGTTGTATCAAAGAAGAAATAGTGGGATTAAATATGCTTTGAATTATATATAAATGATAACATGGTCTATTAAAACTTCTAATTTATAGCTAAAGCCAGGTTTATATTAATAACAAATATTGTAGACAATGGAACAAATACTATTTTAGTATTTAGCACTTCTTAGTAATAGTTGAAAACTAAGTAGCTTAACACAAATCTTCTATCTCATAGTCTTGCAGATAGGATATCTAAGAAGGCATTAGAAAGATTATCATCTCACATCTCTCCAGCTTTAAAATTAAGCTTGGTGTATTTTCAGCATTGGGGTCTTCTTCTAAGTTCATTGGTTGTTGAAAGAATTCTTTACTTGTCATAGGTCTGAGACCCTCCAGCTCCTGGAGGCTAACAACAATTCCCAGCAAAGCTTACGTCTCTACAGTATGATTGCTTTCTTTCTTCCATGACTGCAGGAGAAAGTCTGTCACTTTACCTGTTTAAAAATGGTTTATCTAATAGGCCAGGCCACTCTAGAATAATCTCCCATTTAAGTAATTCAAAGTTAGCTATGTCTGTGCACCATCTTGTCCAACTCTTTGCCACCCCATGTACTCTAGCCTGCCAGGTTTCTCTCCCCATGGGGTTCCTTAGGCAAGAATACTGTAGTGGGCTGCCATTTCCTCTTCCAGGGGATCTTCCTGTCCAACCTACATTTCTTGTGTTTCTTGCATTGGTAGGCAGCTTATTTACCAACTGCGCTGCCAAAATCAACTAACTTGTAGCGTAATCATGGCATGGTAAACCCTCTTGAGTCTCTTGTCCTGCCGGATCACTTGTCCCACTCACATTTGAAGGAATGGGGGTTATACATGGCCTGTATGTCTGGGACAGCTATCTTAGTGTTCAGCCTGCTGTAGACATTAATAATAAGGGGATATGTATTGTCAACTTACTTATTCTAATATATTCAAATATTTAGATGAAAAGTATACTTAGAAAATAATTTGCCAAAATTGACAGAAGAAATTTAAAAATGCAAACAGTCCTATAACTTAAAGTAACAGACTTGGTAATAATTTTTTTTTTAAATCCACAATAAAAAAGCCACAGCTCAGATAACATTACTAACATTCTCACAGAAACTATTTTAAGAAATAAGAAAATAAGTTCCCAACAACATTTTTCATGCCCACATAAATTTGAACTAAAAAGACAAGTTATTAAAAGACAATTACCTGGCAGTATCATTATGATTATAGATGTGAAAAGAATAAAATATGGGCAAATCAAATTCACCTATATGTAAAGTAGATGCTGTATTGTGAACTGATATGGACTGACTGTGTCCTCACCAAACTCTGCTTGAAATCTAATCTCTGGTATGAAGGTATATGAAGGTGGGCCTTCTAGGAGTTGATTCGACCCTGAGGTCAAAGGCCTCAAGAATAGGGTTGGTGCCCTCTAGGTAGGAGGCCAAGTGAGCACCCTTGGCCCTTTCAGTCCTATGAGGGTGCAGTGAGAAACCTGCAGTTTCTGAAGCCAGAAGCATGCCCTCATTGCCAATCTGCAGGCACCCTCATCTTGGACTTTCAGCCTCTGAACTGGGAAGAAATACATTTATTTCATAAGCTATCTAATTTATTATTATTATTTTTAATAGTATCCCAAATGAATTAGGAAAATGACCATTAGGCTAATTTCAAGAACAGAGTTCATCATGTAAAAATTAACACAATCTCATATTTTTGATGCATTCAAAAGGAATAAAACAATATAATTATCTGGGACTTCCTTGGTGATCTAGTGGCTAAGATGTGGTCCCAGTGCAGGGGGCCCAGGTTCGATCCCTACCCAGGGAAATAGATTCCACATGCTGCAATTAAAGATCCCTCATACTACAACTAAGACCAGGTTCAGCCTGATGAATAGATAAGTGAGTAGATAGATGGTTAGATAGAAGGAAAGATGTAATTATCAGCTTGCATCTGAACAGAAAATATGTACATTCCCCATCTATGTGTAATGAAAAATCAGCAAAAATGAAATAAAAGTTGTCTTTAGTCAGGTTCCCTAGGAGGACCTGACATCCCTAAGACAGGAACCATATGGTTCAGGAATACTGAAACCATACTTACGGAAAACTAGTCAATCTAATCACACTAGGACCACAGCCTTGTCTAACTCAATGAAACTAAGCCATGCCCTGTGGGGCCACCCAAGATGGGCCAACATAGTGGAAAGGTCTGACAGAATGTGATTCACTGGAGAAGGGAATGGCAAACCACTTCAGTATTCTTGCCTTGAGAACCCCATGAACAGTATGAAAAGGCAAAATGATAGGATAGCAAAAGAGAAACTCCCCAGGTCATTAGGTGCCCAATATGCTACTGGAGATCAGTGGAGAAATAACTCCAGACAGAATGAAGGGATAGAGCCAAAGCAAAAACAATCCCCAGTTATGGATGTGACTGGTGATAGAAGCAAGATCCAATGCTGTAAAAAGCAGTATTGCATAGGAACCTGGAATGTCAGGTCCATGAATCAAGGCAAATTGGAAGTGGTCAACAGGAGATGGCAAGAGTGAACATTGACATTATAGGAATCAGCGAACTAAAATGGAGTGGAATGGGTGAATTTAACTCAGATGACCATTATATCTACTACTGTGGGCAGGAATCCCTTAGAAGAAGTGGAGTAGCCATCATGGTCAACAAAAGAGTCCAAAATGCAGTACTTGGATGCAATCTCAAAAATGACAAAATGATCTCTGTTCGTTTCCAAGGCAAACCATTCAATATCACAGTAATCCAAGTCTATGCCCCAACCAGTAATGCTAAGAAGCTGAAGTTGAATGGTTCTATGAAGACCTACAAGACCTTTTAGAACTAGCACCCAAAAAAGATGTCCTTTTCAATATAGGGAAATGGAACGCGAAAGTAGAAGGTCAAGAAACACTTGGAGTAACAGGCAAATTTGGCCTTGGAATATGGAATGAAGCAGGCCAAAGACTAATACAGTTTTGCCAAGAAAATGCACTGGTCATAGTGAAGACTCTCTTGCAACAACACAAGAGAAGACTCTACACATGGACATCACCAGATGGGCAATGCCGAAATCAGACTGATTATATCCTTTGCAGCCAAAGATGGAGAAGCTCTATACAGTCAACAAAAACAAGACCAGGAGCTGACTGTGGCTCATATCATGGAACTCCTTATTGCCAAATTGAGATTTAAATTGAAGAAAATAAGGAAAACCACTCGACCATTCAGGTATGACCAAAATCAAATCCCTTACGATTATACAGTGGAAGTGAGAAATAGATTTAAAGGTCTAGATCTGATAGAGTGCTTGATGAACTATGGAATGAGGTTCGTCACATTGCACAGGAGACAGGGATCAAGACCATCCCCATGGAAAAGAAATGCAAAAAAGCAAAATGGCTGTCTGGGGAGGCTTTACAAATAGCTGTGAAAAGAAGAGAGGTGAAAAGCAAAGGAGAAAAGGAAACATACAAGCATCTGACTGCAGAGTTCCAAAGACTAGCAAGAAAAGATAAGAAAGGCTTCTTCAGTGATCAATGCAAAGAAATAGAGGAAAAGAACAGAATGGGAAAGACTAGAGATCTCTTCAAGAAAATTAGAGACACCAAGGGAACATTTCATGCAAAGATGGGCTCGATAAAGGACAGAAATGGTCTGGACCTAACAGAAGCAGAAGATATTAAGAAGAGGTGGCAAGAATACACGGAAGAACTATACAAAAATATCTTCACGACCAAGGTAAACATGATGGTGTGATCACTCACCTAGAGCCAGACATCCTGGAATGTAAAGTCAAGTAGGCCTTAGAAAGCACACTATGAACAAAGCTAGTGGAGGTGATGGAATTCCAGTTGAGCTGTCTCAAATCCTGAAAGATGATGCTGTGAAAGTGCTGCACTCGATGTACCAGCAAATTGGAAAACTCAGCAGTGGCCACAGGACTGGAAAAGGTCAGGTTTCATTCCAATCCCAAAGAAAGGCAACACCAAAGAAGGCTTAAAGTACCACACAATTGCACTCATCTCACACGGTAGTAAAATAATGCTCAAAATTCTCCAAGCAGGCTTCAGCAATACGTGAACCGTGAACTTCCAGATGTTCAAGCTGGTTTTAGGAAAGACAGAGGAACCAGAGATCAAATTGCCAACATCCGCTGGATCATCACAGAAGCAAGAGAGTTCCAGAAAAACATCTATTTCTGCTTTATTGACTGTGCCAAAGCCTTTGACTGTGTGGATCACAATAAACTGTGGACAATTCTGAAAGAGATAATACCAGACCACTTGACCTTCCTCTTGAGAAACCTATATGCATGTCAGGAAGCAACAGGTAGAACTAGACATGGAACAAAAGACTGGTTCCAAATAGGAAAAGGAGTACGTCAAGGCTGTATCTTGTCACCGTGCTTATTTAACTTCTATGCAGAGTACATCAAAAAGACAGAGGAACCAGAGATCAAATTGCCAACATCCGCTGGATCATCACAGAAGCAAGAGAGTTCCAGAAAAACATCTATTTCTGCTTTATTGACTGTGCCAAAGCCTTTGACTGTGTGGATCACAATAAACTGTGGACAATTCTGAAAGAGATAATACCAGACCACTTGACCTTCCTCTTGAGAAACCTATATGCATGTCAGGAAGCAACAGGTAGAACTAGACATGGAACAAAAGACTGGTTCCAAATAGGAAAAGGAGTACGTCAAGGCTGTATCTTGTCACCGTGCTTATTTAACTTCTATGCAGAGTACATCATGAGAAACGCTGGGCTGGAAGAAGCACAAGCTGGAATCAAGATTGCTGGGAGAAATATCAATAACCTCAGATATGCAGATGACACCACCCTTATGGCAGAAAGTGAAGAGGAGCTAAAGAGCCTCTTGATGAAAGTGAAAGAGGAGAGTGAAAAAGTTGGCTTAAAGCTCAACATTCAGAAAATGAAGATCATGGCATCTGATCCCATCACTTTATGGGAAATAGATGGGGAAACAGTGGAAACAGTGTCAGACTTTAGTTTTTGGGGCTCCAAAATCACTGCAGATGGTGACTGCAGCCATGAAATTAAAAGACCCTTGCTCCTTGGAAGAAAAGTTATGACCAACCTAGACAGCATATTGAAAAGCAGAGACATTACTTTGCCAACTAAGGTCTTCTAGTCAAGGCTATGGTTTTTCCTGTGGTCATGTATGGAAGTAAGAGTTGGACCGTGAAGAAAGCTGAGCACTGAAGAATTGATGCTTTTGAACTGTGGTGTTGAAGAAGACTCTTGAGAGTCCCTTGAACTGCAAGGAGATACAACCAGTCCATTCTGAAGGAGATCAGCCCTGGGACTTCTTTGGAGGAAATGATGCTAAAGCTGAAGCTCCAGTACTTGGCCACCTCATGCAAAGTGTTGACTCATTGGAAAAGACTCTGATGCTGAGAGGGATTGGGGGCAGGAGGAGAAGGGGACGACGGAGATGAAATGGCTGGATCACTGACTCAAGGGACGTGAGTCTGAGTGAACTCCGGGAGTTGGTGATGGACAGGGAGGCCTGGTGTGCTGCAATTCCTCGGGTTGCAAAGAGTCAGACACGACTGAACTGAACTGAGTGACTGAACTGAAGGCAGGAACTCATATGCATGTGCTTTATTGACAAAAATCTATTCTTTACAGAAAATCCTGTAAAAGGGATAGAACAAGGGCCAAAAAAAAAAAAAAAAAAAAAAGGCAGAGCAAGTGTGAAATCTCTGGTAAAACTTAGCTTTAGTATCATTTACAAGTAGCTTCTGGAATATAAATAGAGAAACTGATTTTTCCCTTTCAAGCAAAATGTCTGGGAATCAATCATCCTATCACTCCTTTGTCTGCCACCTAAAGGAGCATAACCTCCTCCATAGCATTCTTTTCTTTCTTTCTTTTTTTTTTTTTTTCCTTGGCAGCTTCCTTTAGCCAAATGCCATGCTTTGGAGAAGATTGCAAGATTTATTCATTATTATCAGCCCCAGTACTCAGAGCATAAAGGATATCTGGGCTGTGCACTAACCGTTTATTCTGGCAAGGGAACATCTTTATTGTGATAAGCTGTATCTAAAAACCTTCAGAAATGGCATAATTAATGAGCAAATACTGTAAATTTTTAGTTTTGGATCAGAAATGGGTCAGTAATGCACTTATCACCCTATTGTCTATGTTATGTAAGAATTAATAGATAAATTAGGGAAAAATTGTAGCCATAGAGCTGAATACAGTTGTGTTCATAAATCTAATATTTTTCTGAAGTATAATTCAGAAGAATTATATCTGAACGTAATACAAGATGATAAAAATTATCAAATTTCTTAGTTTTTCATAATTTTACATATTTATTTTTGGCCATGCTGGATCTTTGTTGCTGTGCAGGCTTTCTGTAGCTGCAATGAGCAGAAGCTACTCTGTCATTGCAGTGTGCAGGCTTCTCACTGTGATGGTTTGTCTTGTTGTGGAGCATGGGCTCTAGGTGCTTAGGCTTCAGTTGTGACATGTGGGCTCAGTAGTTGAGGCTCTTGGGCTCAAGAGCACAGGCTCAGTAGTTGCAGCACATGGGTTTAGCTCCTCCCTGGCAGGTGGGAACTTTCCTGGCCCTGGGATCAAACCCATGTCTTCTGCAGCAGCAAGTGAACTCTTCACCATGGAGCGACCAGGGCAGGCCCACACTTCTTAATTTAAAATAAACAAACAATATATTTTTGGAAAATGATAATGTAAGAATGAAAATACCTCAGTAATTATTTCTATGAATAATTAGTAATTGTATTTTTCTAAAAGTTTCATGTACTAGTGAAAAAAATATATGAGCTGAAATATATTCCAGCTATCATTTATTATGAAATAATTCAAACAAAGTATCTTTTTGGTATTTATTTACAATGCAGTTTTATTTGATTTTATTAAAGACAATAAAATGATTTTACTGTAATTTTTCAAATTTAAGGACATTTGTAAAAAAAAAAGTTTCCATTCAAATTTATATATCAGTATATATCAATCTTGAAACTTACTTTGCACACATAATCCTAAACTGAACCATCAGATTGCAATGAATGTTGGATTAAGCACAATTAATGTTCAGAGTTTTCTCACTAAGCTGAAGGAAATTCTGAATATATAAAGGGTTAAATTTCAAGTAATAACTTAAATTCCCTGAATTGTTGAAAAATGATATAATTGAAGGCTCTTACAGAATGTATATTCAAATAAGATTAAAATGCTGATTAAATGAAATTTCAGGTTTCTTTTTTTTATGTGTATCATTAGATATGTATGTATGCATGTATGTACATATACAAAACTGCCTATCAAGACATGGATTATGTATGTGACTCATATACATATATACGTACATTGAGGAAAATTACCAGATTTTGGAAGATAAATTCTTCCAGTTATTTATGTTGAAATTTATTCAGTTCAGTCACTCAGCCGTGTCCTACCCTGCAACCCCATGAACCACAGCACACCAGGCTTCCTGTCCGTCATCAACCCTCGAGTCCACCCAAACCCATGTCCATCGAGTTGGTAATGCCATCCAACCATCTCATCCTCTGTCGTCCCCTTCTCTTCCTGCCCCCAATCCTTCCCAGCATTAAGGTCTTTTCAACTGAGTCAGCTCTTCGCATCAGGTGGCCAAAATATTGGAGTTTCAGCTTCAACATCAGTCCTTCCAATGAATACCCAGGACTGATCTCCTTTAAGATGGACTAGTTGGATCTCCTTGCAGTCCAAGGGATTCTCAAGAATCTTTCCCAACACTACAGTTCAAAAGCATCAATTCATCGGCATTCAGCTTTCTTTATAGTCCAACTCTTACATCCATACATGACTATCAAAAAAAAAACAAAACAACAAACCCACAGCTTTGACTATACAGACCATTGTTGACAAAGTAAAGTCTCTAATTTTTAATATGCTATCTAGGTTGGTCATAACTTTCCTTCCAAGGAGCAATTATCTTTTAATTTCATGGCTGCAGTCACCATCTGCAGTGATATTGGAGTGCCCCAAAATGAAGTCTGACAGTTTCCACTCTTTCCCATCTATTTGCCATGAAGTGATGGGACCAGATGCCATGATCTTAGTTTTTTGAATGTTGAGTTTCAAGCCAGTTTTTTCACTCTTCTTTTCAATTTCATCAAGAGGATCTTTAGTTCTTCTTTGCTTTCTGCCACAGGGTGCTGTCATCTGCATATCTGAGGTTCTTGATATTTCTCCTGGCAATCTTGATTCCAGCTTGTGCTTTTTCCAGCCCAGCGTTTCTCGTGATGTACTCTACATAGAAGTTAAATAAGCAGGGTGACAATATACAGCCTTGAACTACTCCTTTTCTTATTGGGAGCCATGTGTTTTTTCCATTTCCAGTTATAACTGTTGCTTCCTGACCTGCATACAGATTTCTCAAGAGGCAGGTCAGGTGGTCTGGTATTCCCATCCCTTTCAGAATTGCCCACAGTTTATTGTGATCCACACAGTCGAAGGCTTTGGCATAGTCAATAAAGCAGAAATAGAGTTTTTCTGGAACTCTCTTGCTTTTTCCATGATCCAGCGGATGTTGGCAATTTGATCTCTGGTTCCTCTGCCTTTTCTAAAACCAGCTTGGACATCTGGAATTTCATGGTTCACATGCAGCTGAAGCCTGGCCTGGAGAATTTTGAACATTACTTTACTAGCGTGTAAGATGAGTGCAATTGTGCGTAGTTTGAGCATTCTTTGGCATTGCCTTTCTTTGAGATTGGAAAGAAAACTGACCTTTTCTAGTCCTGTGGCCACTGCTGAGTCTTTCAGACTTGCTGGCATATTGAGTGCAGCACTTTCACAGCATCATCTTTCAGGATTTGAAATAGCTCAACTGAAATTCCATCACCTCCACTAGTTTTGTTCGTAGTGATGATCCCTGAGGCCTAAGGCCCTAAGTACTTGACTTCAGTTCAGTTCAGTCGCGCAGTCGTGTCCGACTCTTTGCGACCCCATGAATCGCAGCACGCCAGGCCTCCCTGTCCATCACCAACTCCCGGAGTTCACTCAGACTCACGTCCATTGAGTCTGTGATGCCATCCAGCCATCTCATCCTCGGTCGTCCCTTTCTCCTCCTGCCCCCAATCCCTCCCAGCATCAGGGTCTTTTCCAATGAGTCAACTCTTCGCATAAGGTGCCCAAAGTACTGGAGCTTCAGTTTTAGCATCATTCCTTCCAAAGAAATCCCAGGGTTGATCTCCTTCAGAATGGACTGGTTGGATCTCCTTGCAGTCCAAGGGACTCTCAAGAGTCTTCTCCAACACCACAGTTCAAAAGCATCAATTCTTCGGCGCTCAGCCTTCTTCACAGTCCAACTCTCACATCCATACATGACCACAGGAAAAACCATAGCCTTGACTAGACGGACCTTAGTCGGCAAAGTAATGTCTCTGCTTTTGAATATACTATCTAGGTTGGTCATAACTTTTCTTCCAAGGAGTAAGCGCCTTTTAATTTCATGGCTGCAGTCACCATCTGCAGTGATTTTGGAGCCCAAAAAAACAAAGTCTGACACTTTTCTACTGTTTCCCCATCTATTTCCCATGAAGTGATGGGGCCAGATGCCATGATCTTCGTTTTCTGAATGTTGAGCTTCAAGCCAACTTTTCCACTCTCCTCTTTCACTTTCAACAAGAGGCTTTTTAGCTCCTCTTCACTTTCTGCCATAAGGGTGGTGTCATCTGCATATCTGAGATTATTGATATTTCTCCCAGCAATCTTGATTCCAGCTTGTGTTTCTTCTTAAGTACTTGACTTCACATTCCAGAATGTCTGGCTCTAGGTGAGTGATCACACCATCCTGATTATCTGGGTCATAAAGATCTTTTTTATACAGTTCTTCTGTGTATTCTTGCCACCTCTTCTTAATATCTTCTGGTTCTGTTAGGTCCCTACCATTCTTGTCCTTTATCGAGCCCATCTTTGTATGAAATATTCCCTTGGTATCTCTAATTGTCTTGAAGATCTCTCTAGTCTTTGGCTTTCTATTGTTTTCCTCTATCTCTTTGCATTGATTGCTGAGGAAGGCTTTCTTATCTCTCCTTGCTGTTCTTTGGAATTCTGCATTCAAATGGGTATATCTTTCCTTTTCTCCTTTGCTTTTCACTTCCCTTCTTTTCACAGCTATTTGTAAGGCCTCCTCAGACAGCCATTTTGCCTTTTTGCATTTCTTTTTCTTGGAGATGATCTTGACTGCTGTCTTCTGCACAGTGTCATGAATCTCCATCCATAGTTCATCAGACACTCTATCAGATTTTGTCCCTTAAATCTATTTCTCACTTATGAGTCAAAATCATATGTACACACTAAAACTTGCACAGAAAATGTTTATGGTAGCTTTATTCATGCTGCCAATACTTCAAAGCAGCCAGGATGTTCTTCAATAAATGAATGGATAAATAAACTGATATATCTAGACAATGGAATATTTTTCAGTGATGAAAATGGGTTATCAAGTTATAAAAAGAGATGAAAAATCTTAAAAGAGGATTTTAAGAGAAAGAAATAAATCTGAAGATGACCCACTGTCTGATTGCAATATATGATATCTGTAAAAGCAAAATTCGAAAGGAAAAGTGTCAGGGATCCCAGAGTTTGGGGAAAGGATGGTTAAGTGGATCTCAGGGCAAGTTTAGAGTCTTCTGTGGTGGCTTAGAGGTAAAAAACCTGCCTGCAATGCCAGAGTCGCAGGATAAATGAGTTTGATCCCTGGGTAAGGAAGATCCCCTAGAGTAGGGCATGGCAACACACTCTAGTATTCCTGCCTATATTCTCTTACAGAGTACTCTCCTCTGTCCATGGATATAGGAGCCTGGCAGGCTACAGTCCATGGGGTTGCAAAGAGTTGGACACAATTGAAGTGACTTGGCACGCATGCACACAAGCAGGGCAAGTTTAGGACACAAACCGTCCTCTGTGATACTGTGATGATGGATACTTGTCATTATTCATTTGTCAAAATCCATAGAGTATATAACACAAAGCATGAACCTTAATGTAAGTTATAGACTCTAATGTATCAATAGCGGATCATCAATTTTAACAATAGTACCATACAAATGCAAAATGTTTATAATAGAAACAGTATATGTCTATGGGGGTAAGAGTGTGTATACATTCTGCTCAAGACTTTTGTGAAATAAACCACTATAGAGAATTCTAATCAAAGGTAAAATATGAAACAGGCAGAGTTGGTCTTCAGTTTAGTTTTAAAACAGTATGTGTTCCCAATTTTTCTTTTCTTTCTTGTTTTCTTTATATTATACCTATTAACAATAGTGTCTCTTTGTTTTTCCAGGGCTAGCTACCAATATTTATTAAATCCTCTCTGCCTCCTTTGAGATATTGCCTAATTATTGTACATTCTTTATCAAATTTTTATTTTCTTTTCAAACATAATTTCCTTCATTAGTATCAGTAAATATAAGCAGACATATTTCCTGGAGTTTCATCTTCAGATTCTCCTTATTGGACACTTTATTTTAAATGTCCACATGTCATTTCAAATTCAGCATGTATTAAATAAGATAAATACCTTTCCCTCAAAATAAACTGTCCCATTCACTACTCTATATATTCACTCTTATGTATTCTAAAGTTAGACATTGGCAAATGAGGTTGAATTTCCCCCGTCCTTTCTTCAAGTAGCCAAACATACACTTAGTTTACTGTTTCTCAGGATGTCTCTCAATCAATTTTTCCCAAATCTCACTGTCATTGTCTTACCTATTAACTTATTATCCCATGCCTGGCTTGCTAAAATGGTCCTCTGGATAGCTTTCTGACTTTCAGTTTTGTCCATTCTTGTCTGTATTTCAGAAAGCAGTTAGATCAATCTTTAATAATAGATTAGTCTAACATTCTTCTTAAATTGTATTAGTATTCCATCTCTAATACGGTCTTAGAGATCAACTGAATCAGATTTTTGCCAACCATGTCAAGCATATTCTTAAAGCTTCCATGTAATTTATACAGTTTTTATTCTGAAATGCCTATCTTATTTTTGACATACTCCAAGTGTGAGAAATATATAAAGCAATTTTTGGTCAAATTTGAACTTCAGATGATCAGTTTATATTGCTGATATCTAGATTTTCTTTTTTAATCAACAGATAAGTTTTTTCCCCTTAATTCAGCTCATCAGAATTTTTACTCCTTTTAAACTTGGATGTTAACTGTATTGTTAGTGTCTTCATCCTAAATGCCTGTTGTTATAACTGAAGTTTAACAGAAATTCTTCCTTTGTAGTATACATCTCTGTTCTAATGTTGTAACTTGTTTTAATCAAAAAATAATGACTAAGTAGTTGATGTCAGCCTTTTTAATGTTAGATAAATGAAGGAAGTTTTGGGGGTAATCTATAGGTTAACAAACGTTTGAAATACCTATATAACAATTTAAAATAACAATTTTGTTTTCCACCAAGTAGTTATTAGTAAAATTTAAAATTGTGTAGCTAAACCATAGAGGCTGGCTTATATTGTAAAGAGCATTTTACTCTGCAGAGTTTAACAGAAATTGCTATGAACTTTTATGCAGTATATGTTAGTCACTCAGTCATGTCCAACTCTTTGCAATGCCAGGACTGTAGCCCACTAGGCTTCTCTGTCTGAGATTTCCCAGGCACTAATACTGGAGTGGGTTGCCATGCTCTTTTCCAGAGGATCTTCCTGATCCAGAAATCAAACCCAGGTCTCCTGCACTGCAGGCAGATTATGTACTGTCTGTGCCACTGGGAAGCCTTTTTGTGCACTATAGCAATTCCCTTTTGAAATGACAAAGAACTTTAAAAAAATTAACCTTTAAGGATCTGATGTGCATTCTGTTTGAAGAGTGTTTTGGTTATGGCTAAAGGAGTATATATGGTAGTTTACCATAAATGATATCACTTCACAGGACAATATAGCTGCCTAGAAATATCTTTTTCTGGAAGAAAAACAATGACCTTAGCAAATATTTAAGAAATAATATGATTTTCAAGCAGCGATATCCCTTTAGAGTCTTTTTAAGCTTCAACCTTTTGTAGCACCAGATGGGAAAAGGAAGGGTAAATGCATTTATCTTAATTATATATAAATGGAGAAGTAATTTTATAAATCTTTAATTACCTAAGAAATGTATGGGTTAGTTTCATTAAATATTATTTTACATGGAATCAAAATAATCCAGATAGAATATGAACTTTTATGCTCTTTCATTTATGTTCTAAACAAAAACTGAATTTTCAGTGAGATGGCATACTAGAGATGTCAGAGAGCAAACTAGGGAAGTTTCTAATAGAGAGGAATGAGAAGTGGAGGCATAAGAAATGGGTAGAGCTTTTATTTAAATGGGTAGAGCATAGGCATAGGAGTGTGTTGGAGGAAAATGCTCTCTTAATGAAATCTGTTGGAAAGATGAAAGATCCTGGCACCAGGTTTTCCTTGAAAAACAAAAGCATGACTAAACCCTGGACATAGAACAATGGACTGGTTCCAAGTCGGAAAAGGAGTACGTAAAGGAGTGGTGGCTGCGCGGGCGCAGGAGGGCCTAGAGGAGCTATTCCACATTCAAGGGCAGGAGGGGCGGCAGTGAAGAGATACCCCTCGTCCAAGGTAAGAGAAACCATGTAAGATGGTAGGTGTTGGAAGAGGGCATCAGAGGGCAGACACACTGAAACCATACTCACAGAAAACTAGTCAATCTAATCACACTAGGAACACAGTGTTGTCTGACTCAATGAAACTAAGCCATGCCCATGAGACAACCCAAGACGGGTGGGTCATGGTGGAGAGGTCTGACAGAATGTGGTCCACTGGAGAAGGGAATGGCAAGCCACTTCAGTATTCTTGCCTTGAGAACCCCATGAACAGTATGAAAAGGCAAAATGATAGGATACTGAAAGAGGGACTCCCCAGGTCAGTAGGTGCCCAATATGCTACTGGAGATGAGGGGAGAAATAACTCCAGAGAGAATGAAGGGATGGAGCCAAAGCAAAAACAATACCCAGTTGTGGATGTGACTGGTGATAGAAGCAAGGTCTGATGCTGTAAAGAGGAATGTGGCATAGGAACCTGGAAGGTCAGGTTCATGAGTCAAGGCAAATTGGAAGTGGTCAACAGGAGATGGCAAGAGTGAACGTTGACATTCTAGGAATCAGTGAACTAAAATGGAGTGGAATGGGTGAATTTAACTCAGATGACCATTATATCTACTACTGTGGGCAGGAATCCCTTAGAAGAAGTGGAGTAGCCATCATGGTCAACAAAAGAGTCCAAAATGCAGTACTTGGTTGCAATCTCAAAAACGACAGAATGATCTCTGTTCGTTTCCAAGGCAAACCATTCAATACCACAGTTATCCAAGTCTGTGCCCAACCAGAAATGCTGAAGAAGCTGAAGTTGAATGGTTCTATGAAGACCTACAAGACCTTTTAGAACACCCCCAAAAGATGTCCTTTTCATTATAAGGGACTGGAATGCAAAAGTAGGAAGTCAAGAAACACCTGGAGCAACAGACAAATTTGGCCTTGGAATATGGAATAAAACAGGGCAAAGACTAATAGAGTTTTTCCTAGAAAATGTACTGGTCATAGCAAATACCCTCTTCCAACAACACAAGAGAAGACTCTACACATGGACATCACCAATGATCAACACCAAAATCAGATTGATTATATTCTTTGCAGCCAAAGATGGAGAAGCTCTATACAGTCAACAAAAACAAGACCAGGAGCTGACTGTGGCTCAGACCATGAAGTCCTTATTGCAAAATTCAGACTTAAATTGAAGAAAGCAAGGATGTATAGCAAAACAAATATGTTATTGTAAAGCAAAACAAACTAAAAAAATAAAAATTAATTAAAAAAAAAAAAAGAAAGGAAAACCACTAGACCATTCAGGCATGACCAAAATCAAATCCCTTATGATTATACAGTGGAAGTGAGAAATAGATTTAAGGGACAAGACTTGATAGATAGAGTGCCTGATGAACTATGGATGGAGATTCATGACATTGTACATCAGACAGGGATCAAGACCATCCCTATCGAAAAGAAATGGAAAAAAGCAAAATGGCTGTCTGAGGAGACCTTACAAATATCTGTGAAAAGAAGAAAAGTGTAAAGCAAAGGAGAAAAGTAAAGATACAAGCATCTGAATGCAGAGTTCTAAAGAATAGCAAGAAGAGAAAAGAAAGCATTCTTCAGCTATCAATGCAAAGCAATAGAGGAAAACAACAAAATGGGAAAGACTAGAGATCTCTTCAAGAAAATTAGAGATACCAAGGGAACATTTCATGCAAAGATGGGCTTGATAAAGGACAAAAATGGTATCAACCTAACAGAAGCAGAAGATATTAAGAAGACGTGGCAAGAATACACAGAAGACCTGTACAAAAAAGATCTTCACAACACAGATAATCATGATGGTGTGATCACTCACCTAGAGCCAGACATCCTGAAATGTCAAGTCAAGTGGGCCTTAGAAAGCATCACTACAAACAAGGCTAGTGGAGGTGATGGAATTCCAGTTCAGCTATTTCAAATCCTGAAAGATAATGCTGTGAAAGTGCTGCACTCAATATGCCAGCAAATCTGGAAAACTCAGCAGTGGCCACAGGACTGGAAAAGGTCAGTTTTCATTCCAATCCCAAAGAAAGTCAATGCCAAAAATGCTCAAACTACCGCACAATTGCACTCTTCTCACATGCTAGTAAAATAATGCTCAAAATTCTCTAAGCCAGGCTTCAGCTATATGTGAACCATGAACTCCCTGATGTTCAAGCTGGTTTTAGAAAAGGCAGAGGAACCAGAGATCAAATTGCCAACATTCGCTGGATCATCACAGAAGCAAGAGAGTTCCAGAAGAACATCTATTTCTGCTTTGACTATGCCAAAGCCTTTGACTCTGTGGATCACAATAAACTGTGGAAAATTCTGTAAGAGATGGGAATGCCCGACCACCTGACCTGCCTCTTGAGAAATCTATATGCATGTCAGGAAGCACCAGTTAGAACTGGACATGGAACAACAGACAGGTTCCAAATAGGAAAAGGAGTACATCAAGGTTGTATCTTGTCACCCTGCTTATTTAACTTCTATGCAGAGTACATCATGAGAAACGCTGGGCTGGAAGAAGCACAAGCTGGAATCAATATTGCCAGGAGAAATATCAATAACCTCAGATATTTAGATGAAGAAGGTAATGACACCCCATCCAGTGTTCTTGCCTGGAGAATACTAGGGACAGGGGAGCCTGGTGGGCTGCCGTCTATGGGGTCACACAGAGTCAGACCCCACTGAAGCAAGTTAGCAGTAGCAGCAGCAACAGACATGCAGATGACACCACCCTTATGGTAGAAAGTGAAGATGAACTAAAAAGCTTCTTGATGAAGGTGAAAGTGAAGACTGAAAATTTGGCTTAAAGCTCAACATTCAGAAAACGAAGATCATGCCATCTGGTCCCAACACTTCATGGGAAATAGATAGGGAAACAGTGGAAACAGTGTCAGACTTCTTTTTTTCTGGGCTCCAAAATCACTGTAGATGGTGACTGCAGCCATGAAATTAAAAGACGCTTACTCCTTGGAAGTAAAGTTATGACCAACCTAGATGGCATATTCAAAAGCAGAGACATTACTTTGCCGACTAAGGTCCATCTAGTCAAGGCTATGATTTTTCCTGTGGTCATGTTGGATGTGAGAGTTGGACTCTGAAGAAGGCTGAGCACTGAAGAATTGATGCTTTTGAGCTGTGGTGTTGGAGAAGACTCTTGAGAGTCCCTTGGACTGCAGGGAGATCCAACCAGTCCATTCTGTAGGAGATCAGCCCTGGGATTTCTTTGGAAGGAATGATGCTAAAGCTGAAACTCCAGTACTTTTGCCTCCTGATGTGAAGAGTTGACTCAATGGAAAAGACTCTGATGCTGAGACGGACTGGGGGCAGGAGGAGAGGGGACGACCAAGGATGAGATGACTGGATGACATCACTGACTCGATGGACATGAGTCTGAGTTGGTGATGGACAGGGAGGCCTGGTGTGCTGCAATTCATGGGGTCGCAAAGAGTCGGACATGACTGAGTAACTGAACTGAACAGATGCAGTCTTTTCTTAACTATCAGTTTTTTGGAACAGTATTTGTCTTGGGTTCTCAATGCCAGGCACAGAATATGACACTCAGCAGATGCTCTATGTTTGCCTTTTTTTTTTTTTTTTGTAAAAATGAAAAAAAAGAAATGATACTTAAATTAGTATGAGTGAGAGCATATGTTTTTCACTACATAGTTTTTTTTCCTTTAAAATATAAATTTACTTATTTTAATTGGAGGTTAATTACTTTACAATATTGTATTGGTTTTGCCATACATCAACATGAATTTGATAGAAATATGCAAGTAATAATGAAATAGAAAAGGAAAATAATATTTGATGAAAGCAAATCTCTTCTAAGTTATACTTTACACATTACTCCTGCTTAAGTTGCTTAATATATATAAGCAATGATTTGTCTTATATTCATAAGTTTTGTGAATTTGCATATTATTATGACACAATCAATAGTTTGTGAAAGAAATGTGATATTTAGTAGCCACAATGGTAATGAAATTTATTCATGTTAGATATTTTAAATCTGTAGTTAAATATTTGCTACTTATTGAATTTTCTTACCTGATGCTGCTTACAAATATGCTGATGATTTGCAGTGCTAGGAAAGACTCCACATATCTTTATGCATGGAGCCAGATGGCCTTGCACCACGACCTTTGCCCAATGCTGTTAGCATCCAGGGGAGCTGAGCAGCTCTGGCTCATTATCCACAACCAGATGTTTTCTACTTCTCTATCACTATTGCTAAGTGGCAGTTAATGTCTAGCACAATGAGTATTTGCTTGAACCTATGATCCATGAAATGCTGTCTCTTAAAATACAAATACCACCTACTGGCAGAAACTTCTCTCTGTGAATTTGTAATGCACTCATTCTCCTTTATTAGAAATCCTGCTATAATCTTAGTGAAATTTTATTTAATATTTTTCTGTCTTTCTCAGCTGGCAGCAAGTGAAGTTATTTCAGCCTAAGAAATAATAGTTATGAATACAAATAATTCAAGAATTTCTTCTGAATATTCATTGTTCAAAAAAATCATCACAATGTATTAGCTCCATAAATATGACACAAATGTCTCATTACCCCATCACTTTTCTGAAATCTTGATATGAAGAGAGTAAAAACTATTTTAGTTACTAGAAGCTCTAGGCTCTGATGTGATAAATAGTCAGTTTTCCCTCAGTTTGGCTAATTAAAGTCAGTCTTTCAGAATTGGACTTATTCTGGATAAAGTGATAAAGCTGAAATTACAGTAAGACTTTCAGGATATGCTGACGTACTTAGGGTATGGGGTGCAGTGCATATGTACCTTACTTTGTGCTAAACCAGGCAATATATGAAATCCTATGTCTGACATGAATTTTTTCAGAGTTTTCTCTTAATAGTGAAGGGCTTCCACAATATCTGCATGAGCGCATGCCTGCTCAGTTGTGCAGTCATGTCTGACCCTTTGCGACCCCAAGGACAGCAGCATCACCTTCCCTTTCCATCACCAACTCCCAGAGCCTATTCAAACTCATCTCCATTGAGTCAGTGATGCCATCCAACCATCTCATCCTCTGTCATCCCCTTCTCCTCCCACCTTCAATCTTTCCCATCATCAGGATATTTTCCAATGAGTTAGTTCTTCCATCAGGTGGCCCAAGTATTGGAGTTTCAACTTCAACATCAGTCCTTCCAATGAATATTCAGGACTGATTTCCTTTAGAGTAGACTGGTTTATTCTTCTTGCAATCCAAGGGACTCTCAAGAGTCTTCTCCAACACCACAGGTCAAAAGCATCAATTCTTCGGGGCTCAGCTTTCTTTAGGCTTCCCTGGTGGCTCAGAGGTTAAAGCATCTGCCTTCAATGCAGGAGACCCAGGTTCGATCCCTGGGTTGGGAAGATCCCCTGGAGAAGGAAATGGTAACCCACTCCAGTATTCTTGCCTGGAGAATCCCATGGATGGAGAAGCCTGGTAGGCTACAGTCCATGAGGTCGCAGAGTCGGACACGACCGAGTGATTTCACTCACTCACTCAGCTTTCTTTATAGTCCAACTCTTACATCTGTGCATGACTATTGAAAAAACCATAGCTTTGAAAAGACGGACCTTTTTTGGTAAAGTAATGCCTCTGCTTTCTAATATGCTGTCTAGGTTGGTCATAACTTTTCTTCCAAAGACCAAGCGTCTTTTAATTTCATGGCTGCAGTGACATCTGCAGTGATTCTGGAGCCCCCCAAAATAAAGTCTTGCAATGTTTCCATTGTTTCCCCATTTATTTGCCATGAAGTGATGAGACCAGATACCATGATCTTAGTTTTTTGAATGTTGAGTTTTAAGCCAACTTTTTCACTATCCACTTTTACTTTCATCAAGAGGATATTTAGTTCTTCGTTTTCTGCCATAAGGGTGGTGTCATCTGCATATCTGAGGTTATTGATATTTCTCCTGACAATCTTAATTCCAGCTTGGGCTTCATCCAGTCCAACATTTTGCATGATGTACTAGTCATATATGTTAAATAAGCAGGCTGATAGTGTATAGCCTTGATGTACTCCTTTCCTGATTGGAACGAGTCTGTTGTTCCATGTCCAGTTCTAAATGTTGCTTCTTGATTTTGCATATACATTTCTCAGGAGGCAGGTAAGGTGGTCTGGTATTCTCATCTTTGAAGAATTTTCCACAGTTTGTTGTGTTCACACAGTCAAGGCTTTGGTATAGTCAATAAAGCAGAAATAGATGTTTTTCTGGAACTCTTTCTTTTTCGATGTTCCAACGGATGTTGACAATTTGTCTGTGGTTCCTCTGCATTTTTAATTCATCCTGAACATCTGGAAGTTCAGAGTTCACATACTGTTGAAGCCTGGCTTGGAGAATTTTGAGCGTTACTCTGCTAGCATGTGAGATGATCACAGTTGTGCAGTAGTTTGAATATTCTTTGACATTGCCTTTCTTTGTGACTGGAATGAAAACTGACCTTTTCTAGTCCTGTGGCCACTGTTGAGTTTTTCAAATTTGCATATTGAGTGCAGCACTTTAATAGCATCATGTTACTGTACAAAATACAAAACTGTAACCACATGCAGAGATGTGACCTTTGTGATTTGCCCCCTAATTAAGGCCTACTAAAAATGCTGTTTTCATATGACCCACTGTGGGTTTTGTAAGAATTGAGTTCTTCTTTTTTGAATTAAATATGATGCTGATATTGTGTGTGTGTGTGTGTGTGTGTGTGTGTATTTGCCTTAGACTTACAGGCAAAACATTAGTTTGTTCCTCATATGCAAAACCATGATCATCCCTAAGCAAAGCTAACCATGTGTAATTCAGTTCCTCTAGAAGCAGAGCCAAAGGCAAAGTTTCAAGTGTTAATACTTCAGGAGTTGCAATGCTAGTGGTGGTGAGAGTGGGGAGAAACAAAGTAAGGAAATAAATGCAGCAATATACTCCTGTAACCTTACCCGCCTGGCTACTGCTACAGCATGAGCTGCAAAAAGACATAGGAAGCTGTTTCTCAGGTGTTTTTGCTCAGCATGTAAGCTGATCTAGAAAGTTTATAAACAGAAAATTGTACTCAGCAGTATTCCATAGAGAGGAAGGAGTTAGTGGAAGTAAAGCAGCTCTGATCCTCTCTGATTGCTCCTTTGCATTTAGTCAAAGTATGTCCTAGGAAGTTACCATTCCATGTTACTCATCTTGTTCCTCAGAGGTTGGTCAGACACCATGCTGTGGTAGGAGACTTCATTTACATCTGGACATGGATCGGTGATTTGTTTTGTTTAACTAAGAAATGAAAGGAGTAAATCATTGATACAGGAGATCTGAGTATGTGTGCAGTGTATGTTTCATAAACATTCCTCCTGGCTGTTTCTGCAGTAATGAATTCTAATGGCTAAATGCTACATATGATAGGTCTTGGTTTTTAATATGCCTGTTTCTCACACTAGACTCCAGGGTTCTTGACAAGTTACAGGGTTCCTGATGTTGCCTCATCAATGCTTAGCTGATTGCCTAAAACATAATAGGTGCAGAGTAAATAACTCTTCAATTAATGATTAGTTATATGAGGTACAAAGCAGAGAGATGGTAATCTTCACACTGGGAATAGTTTAAGTAGCAATGGAATCTAGGTATTGTGTTCTAAGAACAGAAAAGTAGAGAACATTAATTCTTTAGGCCTTAAGACAGACATTTGATGCAAGTTTGTTTCACTCTTCAGAATATTTTCTCTCTTCTGTTTTACTCAGGATAGACACCAAATGGAATATAAGAAATTGTCAAAAGCCTATTTATCACCATTTCTGAAATTTGAATAGAGATCTGAAGTGACCTTGAAAGCAAAGGAAGGATTCACTTTCCTTATGGTATCAGTTAGCTAGGCTATTTATTATCAGTGTCCTCTAATTGGTGGTGGTGGTTTAGTTGCTAAGTCGTGTCTGACTCTTGCAACCCCATGGACTGTGGCCTGCCAGGCTCCTCTGTGCATGGGATTCTCTAGGCAAGAATACTGGAGAGGATTGCCATTTCCTTCTCCAGGAGATCTTCTTGACCCAGGAATTGAACCCAGGTCTCCTGCATTGCAGGCAGACTCTTTACCAACTGAGCTACAAGGAAAGCCTCTCTAATTAGAGGTATAAAATCATCTGTTTATGAAAAACCAACCAACCAACAATCATTCTGTACCTCCCACATGAAAACTATGTAGTAGGTTAAAGATGAATTTTAAAAAATATATATTTAGTATTCCTATATTCCTTAATAACTTTCTCTTTGTGGACTATCCAAATTTTAAGGGTCTTAAGAGTCAGTGGGAATGGACCCATTTCAGAGCACTGGTTGGAAAAAGAAAACTGAATAGGAGCAAGGAATTTAAGACTATGATTTATGACTAAACTCTGTGTCCTTTTGCATATTGACAACCCCACTAGTATATCTAATAAATATCTCAAATGTAACATATCTGTTACATGTAGTCCTATTGCTAAACTATACCACAATATAATATGGAATTTAGGATTTCATAATTGGAGACGACTTCTTAAATTTAGCATATTTAATTTTAATGAAAATAAATTATTTTTAAATTATATCACTGGTATATAAACTTTATCATAGTTCATACCACTCGTTAACTTTGGAGATTAATTAATTCAACCTTAGTATTTACTACTGTAGGAGACAATACCTAATGTATGTGTGTGTGTGTGTGTGTGTGTGTGAGTGAGAAGTGCTAATAAGTAAGGTGGCCAGTGTGCCATAAAACTGTAATAGAAACCTGACTTTCTTACGTTTATTTTTAGCATTTCATTGCAAACCAGAGCAAATTATAATTTCATGTAACTATAATTATAATTTCATGTAACATGTTTTCTTGCTGGTATGTTGTTCTTACTGTGTTTTTTATTATATTCCATTCTTTATTTCTTCTTTTAAGCTTCTTTTTCTTTCATTTCCTATAACCTTTCCCTATTTACTCCTGTTATATCTTGAATAAAAGACATTTTTACCCACCTGTCAAGGAATGAACAGACATTCCTTGGTGTTGAATTGTTGTTGTTCAGTTGCTACTTTTGCAACTCTTTGCAAGTTCGTGCACTGTAGCATGCCATGCTCTTCTGTCCTCCACTATCTCCCAGAGTTTGCTCAAATTTATGTGTATTGAGTTGGTGATGCTATCTAACCATTTCATCTTCTGCCACTCCCTTCTTTTGCCTTCAATCTGTCCCAGAATCTTTCCAAATGAGTCAGCTCTTTGCATCAGGTAACCAATGTATTGCAGCTTCAGCAACCGTCCTTCTAATGAATATTCATGGTTGATTGCCTTTAGAATTGACTGGTTTGATATCTTTGCAGTTTGATATCTTGAAGACAATCAAAAAATCTTCTCCAGCACCACATTTGAAAGCATCAGTTCTTTGATGTCCAGCCTTCTTTATTGTCCAACTCTCACATCCATACATTGCTACTGGAAAAACGATAGCTTTGACTATACAGATCATTGTCGGCAAAGTGATATCTCTGCTTTTAACATGCTGTCTAAGTTTGTCATAGCCTTCCTTCCAAGGAAGGAAGTCTTTTAACTTCTTGGCTACAGTCACCATCTGCAGTGATTCTGGAGCCTAAGAAAATAGTTTGTCACTGCTTCTAATTTTTCCCCTTCTATTTGCCATGACCTGATGCCATGAGCTTAGTTGCTTGAATATTGAGTTTTAAGCTAGCTTTTTCACACTTTCACCCTCGTGAAGAGGCTCTTAGTTCCTCTTCATTTCTGCCATTAGAGTGGTATCATCTGTATATCCAAGGTTATTGATATTTCTCCCAGCAGTCTTGATTCCAGCTTGTGATTCATCCAGCCAGGCATTTTGCATGATGTACTCTGCATATAAATTAAATAAGCAGGGTGACAATATACAGCCTTGATGTACTCCTTCCCAATTTGAAAACATTCTGTTGTCCCATTTCTGGTTCTAATTGTTGCTTCTTGACCCACATACAGATTTCTCAGGAAACAAGTTAACATGGTCTTAGACTCCCATCGCTTTAAGAATTTTCCAGTTTGCTATGATCCACACAGTCAAAATTTTTAGCATAGTCAGTGAAGAAGAAGTAGATTTTTTCAAATTCCCTTGCTTTTTCTTTGATCTGGCAGATGTTGGCAATTTGATCTCTGGTTCCTCTGCCTTTTCTAAATCCAGTTTATGCATCTGGAAGTTCTCAATTTACAAACTGCTAAAGCCTAGCTTGAAGGATTTTGAGCTAATCTTGCTAACATGTGACATGAGTACAATTGTACAATAGCTTATCCATTCTTTGGCATTCTCTTCATTGGGATTGAAATGAAAACTGACCTTTTCCAGTCTTGTGGCCACAGCTGCATTTTCCAAATTTTCTGACAGATTAAGTGCAGCACTTTAACAGCATCTTTTAGGGCTTTAAATAGCTCAGCTAGAAGTTTGTCACATCCACTAACTTTGTTTGTAGTAATGGTTCCTAAAGCCCACTTGACTTCACCCCCCAGGGTGTCTAGCTCTAAGTGAGTGACCATACCTTCCTGGTTATCTGGATCATTAAAACCTTTTTGTAGAGTTCTTCTGTGTATTCTTGCCATCTCTCTTTAATCTCTTCTGTTTCTGTTATATCTTTACTGTATCAGTCCTTTATTGTGGACATCCTTGCATGAACTATTCCCTTGATATCTCCAGTTTTCTTGAGAGATCTCTAGTTTTTCCAGTGCTATTGTTTTCCTCTATATCTTGCATTGTTAAGAAGGCCTTCTCATCTCTTCTTGCACTCTCTGAAATTCTACATTCAGTTGGGTATATCTTTCCTTTTCTCCTTCGCCTTTCACTCTTCTTTCCTCAGCTCTTTGTAAAGCCTCTTCATACAACCACTTTGCCTTTTTGCATTTTTTCTCTTGGGAATGGTTTTGGACAATGCATCCTGCACATTTTTACAAACCTCTCTCCATAGTTTTTCAGACACTCTGTCTCCCAGATACAATGCCTTGAATCTATTCATTGCCTCTGATATAATTATAAGGGATTTGATTTAGTTTATAACTGAATGACCTGGTGGTTTTCCCTACTTTCTTCAGTTTAAGCCTGACTTTTGCAATAAGGAGATCATGATCTGAGCCAATCAGCTCCAGGTATTGTTTTTACTGACTCTGTAGAGCTTCTCCATCTTTGACTGCAAAGAACATAATCAATCTGATTTCAGTATTGACCATTGATGATGTCCATGTGTAGAGTCATCTCTTGTGTAAAGAACATATATTTTAGTATTAATTCTAGAAGGTGTTGTAGGTCTTCATAGAATCTTCAGCTTTAGCATGAGTGGTGGAACATAGACTTTGATTACTGTAATGTTGAAGGGTTTTCTTTGGAAATGAACCAAGATCTGTTCAATATGAACCAATATCTGTTTTGATATTGTAATCAAATACTGCATTTTGGACTCTCCTCTTGACTATGAGGGACACTCCATTTCTTCTAAGGGATTCTTGCCCATAGTAGTAGATATAATGGTTATCTGAATTAACTTCTCTCCTTCCCATCCATTTTAGTTCATTGATTCCTGGGATGTCAATGTTCACTCTTGCCATCTCCTGTTTAATGGCTCCAATTTATATTGATTCATGGACCTAAAATTCCAGGTTCCTGTGTAATATTGTTCTTTAAACAATCATACTTCACATTCACCCCCAGACACATTCACAGGTGAGTATCATCTCTGCTTTGGCCCAGCCACTTCATTCTTTCTGGAGCTATTTGTAACTGCCCCCTTCTCTTCCCCAGTAGTATACTGGACACCTTCTGACCTGGGGGGCCCTTCTTCCAGTGTCATATCTTTTTGCCTTTTCATACTGTCTGTGGCATTCTCTAGGCAAGAATACTAGACTGGGTTGCCATCTCCTCCTCCAGTGGACTGCATTTTATCAGAACTCTTCGCTATGACCTGTCTGTCTTGGGTGGCCCTGCACAGCATAGTTTCATTGAGTTACACAAGCCCCTTCACCATGACAAGGCTGTAATCCATGAAGGGGTTGTGTTGAATGATTTAATATAACTCTTTAGTGTTTTTAAGAATAACACCAAGTTTTTGTATACTGAAGCAAATTCTATGAACATACTCTAATGATAGCAAATGCATCAAAATGATGAAACTCTCTATGCAAACCAGGGGAAAAAAATCTATAACAGTTCCACAAGAGGTTAACCTTTAGTACTTAGATCAAAGATTCAACATTTTAATACTTCCTCATGACTATTTAGCTTTAAGAGTTGGAAATACTCTTCAGATAACTGAAATTAAGAGTACCTAATAATTACCTTGGGCTTTCCAGATGGCACTAGTGTTAAGAACCTGCTTCCTAATGCAAGAGTTGAAAGAGACATGCATTCGATCTCTGTATCAGGAAGATCTCTTGGAGAATGAAATGGCAACCCACTCCAGTATTGTTTCCTGGAGAATTCCATGAACAGAGGAGCCTGGTGGGCTACAGCCCCTAGAGTTTCAAAGAGTCAGACATGACTAAAGTGACTTAGTATGCATGCATGGAAGTGTTATCTTAGTACTTACTTTGTGTTTAGCAGCAAAGGAAAGCTTGCTCTCTGTGAGCACCGGTACACTCTGACAATGTGTGATTGTATTTCCATGTAATTGACATTTTATATTAAAAGGAGAAATAGTGCCCAATGGAGGTATGAGTGGGAGGTAGTTGGAAGAGATTCCTTTCCAGTCCCAACTCTGCTGCTCAGCATGAACTCTAAGGCATGTCTTTATATTTTTCTATTGATTCTAATATTTTGGCCACCTGATACAGAAAAACTGACTCATTTGAAAAGACCCTGATGCTGGGAAAGATTGAAGGCAGGAGAAGGGGACGACAGAGGATGAGATGGTTGGTTGGCATCACCAACTCAATGGACATGAATTTGAGTAAGTTCCAGGAGTTAGTGATGGACAGGGAAGCCTGGCGTGCTGCAGTCCATGGGGTCACAAAGAGTTGGGCACGAATGAACTGGTCACAACTGTTTTTTCCTTCACAGTTGTTATATACATTAGATTTATTACGAACTCCCTCTCTATTTTATTTATCTGTTTTGTAAGACTATGGGCCATTAGGATGCAGTAGTCTTATTTACTCAACTATCCATTTCCCATATTTTTTTATTTAGATTTTAGGGAATCAATAAATAAAACTCAGTGGATCTGAAAGTGACCACTTACTGGAACATACTCTACCCCTTTATGTGCTTGTCTATATCACTCTAATAAACTGACATAAACATTCATACTTTACCATCCTTGTGTTTGGTACAGCATTTCATTTATGAAGTGATCTTTTAAATGCATTTAAAGACATAAGACTTTTATGTATTCAGAAACCATTCTGATACTTTTAGAAAGGTCACAAAGATGTAAATGATTTTCAAAAAAAAAAAAGCGTGACTTGCATACAGCATAACAATGAACACATATTAACTTATTTATTTTACTCATATAATATGAGAGAATAGGCTGATGTAATAATAGTAATAAGTTAAAGGAATGTTGAGATGAATTGCAAATGGGAATAAAGCTTGTTTTTTCCATAGTGGGGAGAAAGTCAATTAAAATCTTTACCTAAAGGACAGGACAGAATTTACATACTTATCAGAAAGAAATTTATTTAAGAAACTCAACTGGAGGTTAAAAAGGTTATTCCGCTGATGTGCACCTGGGATCGCCTGCAGACCCAGAGCTGCCACCCTGAAGCAAGGTCAGTGTTTAATAGCACAGGGAAAGTGAAGTACTTGTTTGTGTGCTTTCGGTTTAAGTAGCAAATTTTGACTTGAGCTGAAACTTATAGCTGGAAGTCAGTCCTATTCTCATGCCCTTTACTGAGATTATTGTTAGAATGCTGGAAACCATCACACATATATTCTGGGAGCTATTTTTTGCCAGTCTGGAGAATTCACAGTTGGTAAAAGTTTTGTGGGCAGGAAAGGTAGATCACAACCAGGAAAGAAAAAAGTGGCAATATTAGAAGGCAAGGAGAAAACTCCTCCAGAATGTCTCTTTTCATCCTTTAAAACTCCTGCATTTACTTGAATAAGGTCCCCGTTTTACACAAGAAATTAAAGGAAACTGACCACTGATGAGTTTAATACGGGCTGCTTTTAGAGCTAGACACTATACAACACTGTCCCTAAAGAATACCTGGAAAGAAAATGCACCAGTATTGAGAATCCACCTGCCATCATAGCCACCCTTCCGGTAAGGACCGTTATGTGAATGACAGTCTAACTACAAAATCAGACAAACACCAAGCACTCTTCACAGTTGTTACATTCAGTAGAATGCTGTGAACTCCCTCCTTCTCTATTATGTTTATCTGTTTTGTATGACTGTGGGCCATTAGAATGCAGTAGCCTCCACTTCCAAATAATAGAATACTTGCCTATCAGAGACTGTTTCAGTTTTGTCTGTTCATTCTATAAAATGTAACTACTTTCTCTCCTGAAACTTAAGAAATGGCTGAAGATATCCAGTGTCTCAATTTTATGAATAAGCATACCTTTATAGACTTCCCTGGTGGGCTCAGATGGTAAAATGTCTGCCTACAATGCGAGAGACCTGAGTTCAATCCCTTCGGGGAGATCTCCTAGAGAAGGAAATGGCAACTCACTCCAGTATTCTTGCTTGGAAAATCCCATGGATGGAGAAGCCTGGTAGGCTATAGTCCATGGGGTCACAAAGAGTTGGACACGACTGAGCATTTCACTTTCACTTTCACCCTTCTACAGTTTTGTCTTAAGCTTAGTTTTCCATTCAGTTTAGTCACTCAGTCATGCCTGACTTTTGCAACCTCATGAACTGCAACATGCCAGGCTACCCTGTCTGTCACCAACTCCCAGAGACTGCTCAACTCATATTCATTGAGTCAGTGATACCATCAAACCATCTCATCATCTATCATCCCTTCTCTTGCTTTTAGTCTTTCCCAATATCAGTGTCTTTTCCAGTGAGTCAGTTCTTCACATCAGGTATCCAAGGTATTGGAGCTTTAGCATCATTCCTTCCAATGAATATTCAGGACTGATTTCCTTTAGGATTCACTGGTTTGATCTCCTTACAGTCCAAGGGACTCTCCAGAATCTTTTCAAGCCCTACAGTTCAAAAGCATCAATTCTTTGGTGCTCAGCCTTCTATATGGTTCAACTCTCACATCCATGACTAGAGAAAAAACAATACCTTTGACTATATGGACCTTTGTTGTCTTTTTAATATGCTGTCTAGGTTGGTCAAAGCTTTTCTTCCAAGAAGCAAGCATCTTTTCATTTCATGGTTGCAGTCACCATCTGCAGTGATTTTGGAGCCTTCAAAATAAAATCTCTCAGTTTAGTTCAGTTCAGTCACTCAGTAGTGTCTGACTCTTTGAGACACCATGAACCACAGCATGCCAGGCCTCCCTGTCCATCAAGAACTCCCTCAATTTACCCAAACTCATGTCCATTGAGTCAGTGATGCCATCCAACCATCTCATCCTCTGTCATCTCCTTCTCCTCCTGCCCTCAATCTTTCCCAGCATCAGGGTCTTTTCAAATGAGTCAGCTCTTCGCATCAGGTGGCCAATGTATTGACTTTGGCCAGCTTCAACTTCAGTCCTTCCAATGCATATTCATGACTGATCTCCTTTAGGATGGACTGGTTGGATCTCCTTGCACTCCAAGGGACTCTCAAGAGTCTTATCCCAACACCACAGTTCAAAAGCATCAATTCTTCGGCGCTCAGCTTTCTTTATAGTCCAATTCTCACATCCATACATGACTACTACAAAAACCATAGCCTTGACTAGACAGATCTTTGTTGACAAAGTAATGTCTCTGCTTTTTAATATGCTGTCTAGGCTGGTCATAACTCTCCTTCCAAGGAGTAAACGTCTTTTAATTTCATGGTTGCAGTCACCATCTGCAGTGATTTCAGAGCCCAGAAAAATAAAGTCTGACACTGTTTCCACTGTTTCCCTATCTATTTGGCATGAAGTGATGGGACCAGATGCCATGATCTTTGTTTTTTGAATGTTGAGTTTTAAGCCAACTTTTTCACTCTCTTCTTTCACTTTCATCAAGAGGATCTTTAGTTCCCTATTGCTTTCTGCCATAATGGTGGTGTCATCTGCATATCTGAGGTTATTTTTTATATTTCTCTCTACAGTCTTGATTCTAGCATGTGCTTCATTCAGCCTGGCATCTCATATTATGTACTCTGCATATAAGTTAAATAAGCAGGGTGACAGTAAACAGCCTTGACGTACTCCTTTCCCAATTTGGAGCAAGTCTGTTGTTCCATGTTCTATTCTAACTGTTTCTTCTTGATCTGCATACAGGTTTCTCAGGAGGCAATAAGGTGATCTGGTATTGCCTTCTCTTTAAGAATATTCCACAGTTTGTTGTGATCCACACAGTCAAAAGCTTTAGCATAGTCAATGAAGCAGAAGTATATTATTTCCTGGAATTCTCTTGCTTTTTCTATGATCCAATGGATGTTAGCAAGTTGATCTCTGGTTCCTCTGCCTTTTCTAAATTCAGCTTGAATATCTAGAAGTTCTTGATTCATGTACTATTGAAGTCTAGCTTGGAAATTTTTGAGCATTACTTTTCTAGCATGTGAAATGAGTGCAAATTGTGTGGTAGTTTGAACATTCTTTGAACATAGTTTGAAAGGCATTGCCTTTCTTTGGGATTGGACTGCAAACTGACCTTTTATAGTCCTGTGGCCACTGCTGAGTTTTCCAGATTTGCTGGCATATTGAGTGCAGCACTTTAACAGTGTGACCTTTTTCTATTTGAAATATCTGTACTAGAATTTCATCACCTCCAACTAGCTTTGCTCATAGTGATGCTTCCTAAGGCTCACTCGACCTCACACTCCAGGATATCTGGCTCTAGGTGAGTGATCACACCATCGTGGTTGTCTGAGTCATTGTGGTCTTTTTTGTATAGTTCTTCTGTATATTCTTACCACCTCTTCTTAATATCTTCTGCTTCTGTTAGGTCTATACCATTTCTGTCCTTTATTGTACCCAACTTTGCATGAAATATTCCTTTGATATTTCTAATTTTCTTGAAGAAATCTGTTATTCCAATACTATTGTTTTTCTCTCAGAGAAGGCAATGGCACCCCACTCCAGTACTCTTGCCTGGAAAATCCCATGGGCGGAGGAGCCTGCTAGGCTGCAGTGCATGGGGTCGCTAAGAGTCGGATACGACTGAGCGACTTCACTTTTACTTCTCACTTTCATGCATTGGAGAAGGAAATGGCAACCCACTCCAGTGTTCTTGCCTGGAGAATCCTAGGGACGCGGGAGCCTGGTGGGCTACCGTCTATGGGGTCGCACAGAGTTGGACATGACTGAAGCGACTTGCAGCAGCAGCAGCATTGTTTTTCTCTAGTTCTTTTCATTGATCGTTGAGAAAGGCTTTCTTATCTCTCCTTGCTATTCTTTGGAACTGTGCATTCAGATGGATACATCTTTCTTTTGCTCCTTTGTGTTTTGCTTCTCTTCTTTTCTCAGGCATTTGTAAGGCCTCCTCAGACAACCTTTTTGCATTTCTTTTTCTTGGTGATGTTTTTGATCACTGCCTCCTGTACAGTGTTCTAAATCTCCGTCCATGGTTTCTCAGACACTCCATCAGGTCTAATCCTTTGAATCTATTTGTCACTGTGTCTGTGGAAGGGATTTGATTTAGGTCATACCTGAATGGTCTAGTGGTTTTCCCTACTTTCTTTAATTTAAGTCTGAATATTGCAATAAGAAGTTCATGATCTGAGCCACAGTCAGATCCCATCTTGTTTTTGCTGACTGTATAGAGCTTCTCCATTTTTGGCTCTAAAGAATATAATCAATTTGATTTCAGTATTGACCATCTGGTGACGTCCATGTGTAGAGTCATCTCTTATGCTGATGGAAAAGGGTGTTTGCCGTGACCAGTGTGTTCTCTTGGCAAAACTATTAGCTCTTCCCCTGCTTCATTTCGTACTCAAAGGCCAAACTTACCTGTTACTCCAGGTATCTCTTGACTTCCTATTTTTGCATTCCAGGGGTTTCCCTGGTGCCTCAGATGGGAAAGAATCTGCCTGCATTGTAGGAGACCTGGGTTCAATCCCTGGGTTGGGAAGATCACCTGGAGGTGGGCATGGAAACCCACTCCAGTATTCTTGCTTGGAGAATCTCCTAACAGAGAAGTCTGGCGGGCTACAGTTCATAGGGTGGAAGAGAGTCAAACGCAACTGAGTGACTAAGCACAGCATAGCACCCCTATGATGAAAAAGACTTAGTTTTACTTTGATGCAATATAAAGATACTTTTTTCTTTCTTTATTTTTTGCCTAGCTGATATGAGAATGATTTATAAATGTTCTTTTCTAGGAGCGTTCATGAAATACTATTATCTAACTGGTTAATTGTAAAAGAAGATAAGGTGTTTTGTGAAATGTTTGCTAGAAAATTTTCCACTTAACCCCCTTCTTTGTTGTTCAATTGTGTCCGACTTTGCAGAGCACTTCTACTGTGAAGTAAATGTTCAGTGATCAGTGAGTGGGGAAGACATATTAATGACAATAAAGGGGGTGAGCATCCAGTCAGAAATTGGCCTGTCTCACAGGTTATGTGGATGAAATTGTACCAAGGAGGAGAATTTTCTTAAATTAACTTATAGCCCAAACTATGTCAAGATCTGATATTGGAATATGAAAGTGCTGCTGTGGACTTCAGTGATGAAAAATTCTGATTTTTTTGGCATTCTTTTACAGGAAAGAAACAAAAACGACTTGCACCTTATTAACAACAACAACAACAAAATAAAAAACAATAGGAAATAAAAATTTAGGAATTGGATGGAAAGCTTATTATATAGACAAAAACATTTACATTTAAAACTAGAAGAAAATTACTTGATTCAACAGTTCACATTCCATAAATTATGTTCAGCCAAACTCCCTTAGAACCTTGTTTATTTTTCACGTAATTTTAAGTGTTGAATAAGTATTCCTAAATCAGCAGGTTGCATTTTAAGTGAATATCCCATTATTTCCTAATTTTATAGGACTTCCTATGTAAGTATCCATTTGATTATTTTAGATTTCATGATTTCTCTAATACAAAAGAACTTCTGAATTATTTTTAGTCCAACAGTGTATAAGTTGTAGGAAACTTGTGGCAACTAAAACTTCATGATATATTTTTCTTTACTACTCATTAGTCTGTGGACAGTCTAACTTAATCCTTTAAAGAGAATTATGAATGTGTTATTGGCTTACATTTGTATGCTAATAACAACAAGCTATAAAATCAGAATTAGCATAAAATGCTTAATTAAAAGTAAATGTGACAGTAATGTGATAACTTAGAAGTTAAATTCAAGTCCTTTTTAATAGATGAAATGGGAACTAATTATCTGCTTTCTACTAATAATTCTTAAATAGTGGTGTTAGTATTAGCAAAAATCACAGGATGGAAAATAAGACTGTCTAATAAATTTTATAGAAGAAAGAAATAAATTAATTACTCTTTATAAAACACTACTTGGGGATTTTGTTTTTGCATTTCTTTATGAGAAAACTAGGTGAATAAAGACCATTCAGGTAAATAAATCAGAACTTGACACCTATCAAATTGTCTTATTCAATTGTTTTAAATTCTAGATTATAGAACAAGAAAAAAATATTATTAATTCAAGTTTTTACCCTGAAAATGCACAAAAAATAAGAGAAAAATGCAAAAATCTCTATCTGGGTACCAGACTAGAAGATACAAGGTGATAGATTGTTGTCACCAGAGTTCAAAATTGCATTTCTCTCTAATAATTATAAAAGTAAACAGAGTAAGCCATTTTTACTATAATTTAGGAAAATTAAAGTAATTGCCTACTCATACACATGCTTTAACTATTTTTTGAATCTACTTGTAAAACAGAAGAGTGAAAGTGCAAGTCACTCAGTTGTGTCCGACTCTTTGCGACCCCATGGACTATACTCCGTGGACTTCTCCAGGTCAGAATACTGGAGTGGGTAGCCTTTCCCTTCTCTAGGAGATCCTCCCAACCCAGGGATCGAACCCAGGTCTCCTGTATTGCAGGTGGATTATTTACCAGCTGAGACACAAGGGAAGCCCTGTAAAACAGAAAATTGTATGTAAATTTCTAATAGAATAAAATGCTTTCAATGCCAGTAATCACAGTTTGATCCAATTTAGTCAAATTTTGGTTGATATTTATATTCTCAGATTGTCAATATGATTTTTTACCTCAAAATAGTGATTCTTCTTCAACCATTTTAGTTTTGTAAGAATCCATAATAACCTATATTATGTATATAAAAGTTATTTTCAAATTGTTAAAGCAAGTCTGTTGTGTAAGGTTTTTTTTACAGTTACATAATCATAACTGTAATTTCAATTACAATTTTAATTACAACTTCAATTTGATGAAATAAATTGCAACATTTAATACTGTATAGTCACAGTAATATGTTCTTGTTTTTTGCTAGAGCATTCCTCGGGGTTAGTCAGTTACATTTCTGATACAATTTATAAAAAAAAAAAACTTTATGAAGGAAAAATATTAAATACTAGGTAGTTACGTGTCATAAAAATAATATGAATAATTAGAAAAGGGGACATTGGCTGCTATCTTTATTTTACTTTTTCCTTATATTTTAGAGGTATATTGCTTAAAATTTTTTTATTTTTTATTTTTTTATTGAAGTAATAGTTGATTTAGAATGTTGTGTTAGTTTTATGTGTACAGTGAAATGTACACCTCCTTTCCTTTTTGGTAACCATAAGTTTGTTTTTTATGTCTGTGGTCCTGTTTCTGTTTTGTAAAGGAGTTAATTTGTATCTTTTTTTTCTTTTTAGATTCCACATATAAGTGCCATCATATTTGTCTTTCTCTGTCTGGCTTATTTGTTTAGTATGTTAACCTTTATGTCTATCCATGTTGCTGCATATTGCATTGTTTCATTCTTTTTTTTTAAATATGGCTGATTAACGTTCCATTGTACATATGTATCACAGCTGCTTTATCCATTTAGGCTGCTTCCATGTTTTGGCTATTGTAAATAGTGCTGCTATGAACATTGGGGTGCATATATCTTTTTGAATAATAGTTTTCCCTTAATGTATAACCAATAGTGGGATTGCTAGGTCATATGATAGTTGCATTTTCAGTTTTTAAGGAACCCCCACACTGCATTTCCACCAACTATATGACAGAGTTCCTTTTTCTCCACACCCTCTCCAGCATTTATTATTTATAGACTTTCTCACAATGGCCATTTTGAATAGTGGATAAATCATTTTTTAAGCAAATTTCTTATACCCCAATTCTCTTACTATTTCCCAAAAGACAGTGTATTATTCATGTTAATATTATCATTAATAAACATAATATATACTAAAAGTACTTTTTTGGAGACTTTATTTCTAAAATTGGTATCCTTCCCCAACCTACTATTTCTTATACACACTAGACCTATATAATTCACATGTATACTTCTGACCAATATTTAAAGACAATTCCATATTGGATATCAGGGCATCCCTCATAATACTATCTATTTTAAACAACACCATCAGCAATGGTAAATGTGATGATGATTTTTTTTTAAAAAAGACATATAATATGCTAATTCTAAAGAAAATCAGTTCAGTTCAGTCGCTCAGTCGTGTCTGATTCTTTGTGACCCCATGAACCACCACATGCCAGGCCTCCCTGTCCATCACCAACTCCCGGAGTTTACCCAAACTCATGTCCATTGAGTCGGTGATGCCATCCAACCATCTCATCCTCGGTCGTCCCCTTCTCCTCCTGTCCTCAATCTTCCCCAGCATCAGGGTCTTTTCAATGAGTCAGCTCTTCGCATCAGGTGGCCAAAGTTTTGGAGCTTCAGCTTCAACATCAGTCTTTCCAAGAAACACCAGGACTGATCTCCTTCAGGATGGACTGGTTGGATCTTCTTGCAGTCCAGGGAGCTCTCAAGAATCTTCTCCAACACCACAGTTCAAAAGCATAGAGAACAGTAGGCATGAAAATATTACTGTCTTAAATTTATATCATGATACACTGAAATTTATCCACTTGTTCACTGGGAAATACTTTTATACATGCAGTAAAGAGTTTCTCTAACTATTTGTTTAGCTAACATATTGCTTACAAAAAAGCTTGTAAAAAAGAAATTCAACCTATCTTATTTTTTAGTTCAGTTCAGTCGCTCAGTGGTGTCCAACTCTTTGCGACCCCATGAATTGCAGTACGCCAGGCCTCCCTGTCCATCACCAACTCCCGGAATTCACTCAGACTCACGTCCATTTAGTCCGTGATGTCATCCAGCCATCTCACCCTTGGTCGTCCCCTTCTCCTCCTGCCCCCAATCCCTCCCAGCATCAGGGTCTTTTCCAGTGAATCGACTCTTTGCATGAGGTGGCCAAAGTAGTGGAGCTTCAGCTTTAGCATCATTCCTTCCAAAGAAATCCCGGGTTAATCTCCTGGTTGGATGACCAGATGGACTGGTTGGATTTCCTTGCAGTCCAAGGGACTCTCAAGAGTCTTCTCCAACACCACAGTTCAAAAGCATCAATTCTTCAGTGCTCAGCCTTCTTCACAGTCCAACTCTCACATCCATACATGACCACTGGAAAAGCCATAGCCTTGACTAGACAGTTCACTTATGTTCAAGTTGGTTTTAGAAAAGGCAGAGGAACCAGAGATCAAATTGCCAACATCCGCTGGATCATGGAAAAAGCAAGAGAGTTCCAGAAAAACATCTATTTCTGCTTTATTGACTATGCCAAAGCCTTTGACTGTGTGGATCACAATAAACTGTGGACAATTCTTCAAGAGATGGGAATACCAGACCACCTGACCTGCCTCTTGAGAAATCTGTATGCAGGTCACGAAGCAACAGTTAGAACTGGACATGGAACAACAGACTGGTTCCAAATAGGAAAAGGAGTACGTCAAGGCTGTATATTGTCACCCTGCTCATTTAACTTATATGCAGAGTACATCATGAGAAATGCTGGACTGGAAGAAACAGAAGCTGGAATCAAGATTGCTGGGAGAAATATCAATAACCTCAGATATGCAGATGACAGCACCCTTATGGCAGAAAGTGAAGAGGAGCTAAAAAGCCTCTTGATGAAAGTGAAAGAGGAGAGTGAAAAAGTTGGCTTAAAGCTCAACATTCAGAAAATGAAGATCATGGCATCTGGCCCTATCACTTCATTGGAAATAGTTGAGGAAACAGTGCAAACAGTGTCAGACTTTATTTTTCTGGGCTCCAAAATCACTGCAGATGGTGACTGCAGCCATGAAATTAAAAGGCGCTTACTCCTTGGAAGGAAAGTTATGACCAACCTAGATTGCCGACTAAGGTCCGTCTAGTTAAGGCTATGGTTTTTCCTGTGGTCATGTATGGATGTGAGAGTTGGACTGTGAAGAAGGCTGAGCGCCGAAGAATTGATGCTTTTGAACTGTGGTTTTGGAGAAAACTCTTGAGAGTCCCTTGGACTGCAAGGACATCCAACCAGTCCATTCTGAGGGAGATCAACCCTGGGATTTCTTTGGAAGGAATGATGCTAAAACTGAAGCTCCAGTACTTTGGCCACCTTATGCGAAGAGTTGACACGTTGGAAAAGACCCTGATGCTGGGAAGGATTGGGGGCAGGAGGAGAAAGGGACGACCGAGGATGAGATGGCTGGATGGCATCATGGACTCAATGGATGTGAGTCTGAGTGAACTCCGGGAGTTGGTGATGGACAGGGAGGCCTGGCGTACTGCGATTCACGGGGTCGCAAAGAGTCGGACACGACTGAGCAACTAAACTGAACTGAACTGACTAGACAGACCTTAGTTGACAAAGTAATGTCTCTGCTTTTGAATATACTATCTAGGTTGGTCATAACTTTCCTTCCAAGGAGTAAGCGTCTTTTAATTTCATGGCTGCAGTCACCATCAGCAGTGATTTTGGAGCCCAAAAAAATAAAATCTGACACTGTTTCTACTGTTTCCCTATTTCCCATGAAGTGATGGGACCAGATGGCATGATCTTCGTTTTCTGAATGTAAACTTTAAGCCAGCTTTTTCACTCTCCTCTTTCACTTTCAATAGGCTTTTTAGTTCCTCTTCACTTTCTGCCATAAGGGTGGTGTCATCTGCATATCTGAGGTTATTGATATTTCTCCCGGCAATCTTGATTTCAGCTCGTGCTTCTTCCAGCCCAGCGTTTCTCATGATGTACTCTGCATGTAAGTTAAAGAAGCAGGGTGTCAATATACAGCCTTGATGTACTCCTTTCCCTATTTGGAAGCAGTCTGTTGTTCCATGTCCAGTTCTAACTGTTGCTTCCTGATCTGCATACAGATTTCTCAAGAGGCAGGTCAGATGGTCTGGTATTTCCATCTCTCTCAGAATTTTTCACAGTTTATTGTGATCCACACAGTCAAAGGCTTTGGCATAGTCAATAAATTTATGCATGCAATAAACAAATGTTTTATACATAGACAATAGGAATGACATAGTTCCAGAAGTTGAACTGATAAAAATGTAACATTTTAATATCACTTTTTAAACAGATTTGTTTATGAAAATTTATTTTCTTGCATTAAGTATATATCATTTTTAAACATTATGCAAAAATGCATACATTATCAATTTGTTCATTGAAGACACCCTTGTCAATTTTGGATTAACTAAATTTGCATGTTACAAATTTCATATAGTTTGTTTCAACTTGTTAATATATCCAGTGCTTACATCATATTAAGAAAGTATTATTTATTCATCATAACACTTGTATGTCACTTTAATCCTAGAGTCTAATAATCATTACTTCATTTTACTAAGTATCTGATTAGGAATGAGCATATCCAATTATTTGTTCATTCAGTCATTCAATATATTTTTTTCATTTAAACCATGTTTGAGACGTATTTTGTATCAATTACTTTGCTCAAGGAGTGAAATAAATGAAACAGGCACAGTTATCTTTGTGAAGTAATATATAATCTAACAAGTTAAGCAAAGAAAATTGTCTGTGTTGACAAAACTTAGGAAATGGTGGGAAAATAAAAAAGAAGATAGTGGTCAATTCAAATAGAGGCAGCCATAGAAACCCTTTCTTAGAGAAGGACATATGTGTTAATCTGGAAGTTCAAGTTGAAAATATATTTATATTGGCAATGGAGGAAGGAACATAAAGTAAGGCTTGAAGTAGGCAAGGATGCACAAACCTTGTCAAGTATTTTGTCATTATTGGGCATAGTGTATTAGAGCATTGTGTGTGTGTAAGAAAAATTTTTTTAAAGTGTAAAAGATCAGGTCGTAAAAACACTGATCTGTCAGATAATAATGACTAGAAATGGACAATATTGGCTAGAGAATTGTTTGTGATATCTAGGATTTGAGAGACTTTAAAATCATAAAATTGATCTTAAATCATAAATATTGTAATTCTGACAGTTCCTTTTAGTTGATAGTAGAAAGAGACTAGTTAAAAACTGGCAAGATATGAAGATGGTATAAATAGAGAATTGTTTCTTCAAGTCAAGACGAAACAGAATGAGTAGATTCATCTTACTTCTTTAAAAAAAATACTGGATAAAGTTGTTTTTCAAATATTGGGTAGTATCCAACAGAGAATACTGATCAATGATAAAGAGTAAAATAAATGAGGGAACCCTGGAACTGTCCTAGGATCCTATCTGCAGTTTCCAGGTTCTAGCATTTGGAGGAGAAACACAACAAAGCCCAGAAGCTGGCTGATGTTGAAGTCATAAAGCTGAATTTGGGAGAGGCAAGTAATCTATTGTTTGCCAGACAGACAACAGACAAAGGAGACCTATATGATAAAGAGAAATGAAGACCTACAGAGGCTGTAAAATTCAAGAAAATGGATTCTCACTGGACGCCTCTAGAAAGGAATACAGCTCTACTAACACTTTGATTTTGTGTTGGGAGAAGGCAATGGCAGCCCACTCCAGTACTCTTGCCTGGAGAATCCCATGGATGGAGGAGCCTGGTAGGCTTGCAGTCCATGGGATTGCAAAGAGTCGGACATGACTGAGCGACTTCACCTTCACTTTTCATTTTCATGCATTGGAGAAGGAAATGGCAATCCACTCCAGTGTTCTTGCCTGGAGAATCCCAGGGATGGAGGAGCCTGGTGGGCTGCCATCTATGGGGTCGCACAGAGTCGGACATGACTGAAGCAACTTAGCAGCAGCAACACTTTGATTTTAGCCCGTTAGTGGTGATTTCAAATAGAGGCAGCTATAGAAACTGTTTCTTAAAGAAGGAAATATGTGTTATCAGGAAATCATGGTTGAGAAGATGCCTATATTGGCAATGAAGGGAAGAACACAAGATAAAACTTGAAACAGATGAAGATGTTCAAACTTTATCAAGTATGTTGTTATTATTGGGCATAGAGAATTATGTGTGCAAAGGACAATAACAAAAGTTCTAAGACATTTCATTGGTGGACCAAGTATTTTCAGCAAATTGTGCTGAAACATTTGAATATTGAGGTGGGAAGGAAGTGAAATACATATGCCAAAACTTATCCAATTGTATACGTTGATATAGTTAATTATATGTTGATTCTCAATGAAGCTATTAGGTGTTTTATAAGTTCCTGCCCCCAATAACTCTCACTTTACTATCTTATTGTGTATTTATATTTTTAGTTGCTGTATTAATTCAAGGCTTTACACTTCCTCTTTACTGTGCCTAGAGTGTATTCCTCTAATATAGTTGCATGTCTTGCTCTATCACTTTATGTAGGTATTCTGGTTAAAAGGCATCTGAAAAAGAGGCTCCCTTGCCCAACAGGCCACTGTGTCTGGGGTAAATTGTCAGAAGTGAAACAAGATAGCTGTATAGTTGTTGCTGTTCAGTTGCTAAGTCATGTTTGACTATTTGTGACCCTATTGCAGCACACCAAGGTCCCCTGTCCTTCACTATCTCCTGGAGTTTGCCATGAGGTTAAAGAGTTGGACATGGCTGAACACAAGCAATACAGAGATAGCCAGAATTATGTGTTATAGTTCCTTGTTATCATTTCAATGACTTTAATTTTTCCTTGTGGAAAAATCACCATCCGTAGTGATTTTGGAGCTCCAAAACAGAAAGTCTGACACATTTCCACTGTTTCCCCATCTATTTGCCATGAAGTGATGGGACCAGATGCCATGATCTAAATTTTCTGAATGTTGAGCTTTAAGCCAACTTTTTCACTCTCCTCTTTCACTTTCATCAAGAGGCTTTTTAGTTCCTCTTCACTTGGTGACATAAGGGTGCTGTCATCTGTATATCTGAGGTTATTAATATTTCTCCCGGCAATCTTGAATCCAGCTTGTGCTTCTTTCAGCCCAGCTTTTCTCATGATGTACTCTGCATAGAAGTTAAATAAGCAGGGTGACAATATACAGCCTTGCCGTACTCTTTTTCCTATTTGGAACCAGTCTGTTGTTCCATGTCCAGTTCTAACTGTTGCTTCCTGACCTGCATACAAATTTCTCAAGAGGCAGATCAGGTGGTCTGGTATTCCCATCTCTTTCAGAATTTTCCACCGTTTGTGGTGATCCATACAGTCAAAGACTTCGGCATAGTCAATAAAGCAGAAATAGATGTTTTTCTGGAACTCTCTTGCTTTTTCCATGATCCAGCGGATGTTGGCAATTTGATCTCTGGTTCCTCTGCCTTTTCTAAAACCAACTTGAACATCTGGAAGTTCATGGTTCACATATTGATAAAGCATGGCTTGGAGAATTTTTAGCACTATTTTACCACCATGTGAGATGAATGCAATTGTGGGGTAGTTTGAGCATTCTTTGGCATGCCTTTCTTTGGGATTGGAATGAAAACTGACCATTTCCAGTCCTGTGGCCACTGCTGAGTTTTCCAGATTTGCTGTCATATTGAGTGCAGCACTTTCATAGCATTATCTTTCAGGATTTGAAATAGCTCAACTGGAATTCCTTCACCTCCACTAGCTTTGTTCATAGTGATGCTTTCTAAGGCCCACTTGACTTCACATTCCAGGATGTCTGGCTCTAGGTGAGTGATCACACCATCGTGATTATGTGGGTCGTGAAGATCTTTTTTGTACAGGTCTTCTGTATATTCTTGCCACCTCTTCTTAATATCTTCCATTTCTGTTAGGTCCATACCATACCATATTCTCTGTCCTTCATCAAGCCCACCTTTGCATGAAATATTCCCTTGATATCTGTGCTTTTCTTGAAGAGATCTCTAGTGTTTCTCATTCTGCTGTTTTCCTCTATTTCTTTGCCTTGATCGCTGATGAAGGCTTTCTTACCTCTCCTTGCTCTTCTTTGGAACTCTGCATTCAGATGCTTATATCTTTCCTTTTCTCCTTTGCTTTTCACTTCTCTTCTTTTCATAGCTATTTGTAAGGCCTCCCAGACAGCCATTTTGCTTCTTTTGCATTTCTTTTCCATGAGGATGGTCTTGATTCCTGTCTCTTGTACAATGTCACGAACCTCCATCTAGTTCATCAGACACTCTATCTTCAGACCTAGTCTCTTAAATCTATTTCTCACTTCCACTGTATAATCATAAGGGATTTGATTTAGGTCATACCTGAATGGTCTAGTGGTTTTCCCTACTTTCTTCAATATCAGTCTGAATTTGGCAATAAGGAGTTCATGATCTGAGCCACAATCAGCTCCCGGTCTTGTTTTTGCTGACTGTATAGAGCTTCTCCATCTTTGTCTGCAAAGGATATTCAATCTGATTTTGGTGTTGACCATCTGGTGATGTTCATGTGTAGTCTTCCCTTGTGTTGTTGGAAGAGGGTGTTTGCTATAACCAGTGCGTTCTCTTGGCAAAACTCTATTGCCTTTTCCCTGCTTCTTTCCCTATTCCAAGGCCAAACTTGCCTGTTACCCCAGGTGTTTCTTGACTTCCTACTTTTGCATTCAAGTCCCCTATAATGAAAAGGACATTTTTTTGGGGGTATTAGTTTTAAATGATCTTGTAGGTCTTCATAGGACCATTCAACTTCAGCTTCTTCAGTGTTATTGGTTGGGGTATAGGCTTGGATTACTGTGATATTGAATGGTTTGCCTTGGACACGAACTGAGATCATTCTGTCATTTTTGAGATTGCATACATGTACAGCATTTCAGACTCTTTTGTTGACCATTGTTGACCATCTTTTGTTGACAACTCTTTTGTTGACATATATGTAAACAGGTATAGGTAGATGTATATGCTGGTCTGATGGCATAAGCTTACAATGAATTGTGGATGATGTCATGTTTATTCATATATTCCTGTTACTGATTTTTGTTATATATAAATTGAGCTAGTTGGACACATGATTTTTTTCTAAGGTCCAAGGATAACGTGTCTAAAAATCAAGACAGTTGTGTTTTTGAAGAACATCTTTTGTGATGACCTGCAAGGGCTACTTGAAGTTTTTCTTTTTTTAAATTGTAGAGAACTGCCCTATATAAACAATGTCTTTAAGTGACTTAAACTCGTCCAGTTTTAGCTTCAAAGTTTTATATTCATTGCATTAGAGAAATCAAATTTGAAACTAGAAATTAAGAAAAATTGAAATTTGATACTTTTTTTTAACCCATTTGCTTTTATGTGATGATATGCAAATATACCTCCCAATCTTAAAATCACAGTTCTGCTAGAAACTATTCTTAGTTGACCAGATCATTATGGTGAACTCCAAGATGGCATCCAGTGATCCCTGCCTCTTGATATCCATGCCCTTGCATGTGGACTGGACCTAGTGATTTACTTCTAATAGACAGAATACTACAAAACTCATTGAATGCCACTCTAAGGTTAGTTGACAGAGAGGATATAGCTTCCTTCTTGTGTTCCCTTGCCAGTTTATTCTAGCAAATCCAGTCAACATAATGTGAATTGGCCTGTGTCTCTCAAGGCATGAAAATAAAAGTATCCATCAGTAAGCAGGACACTGGGTTCCAAAGTTCAACAGCCCATAAGAGACTGAGTCATTCTAACAGCCATGTGAAGTAGTGGAAGCTTGTCCTTCCCTGGGTGAGCCTTGAGATGGCTACAGTCCCAGCCAACACATTGACTACACAGCCTTGTGACTACATTACGCTATAGGACCCTAGTAAACTGTATCCAGATTCCAGAACTGCAGAAATGTTGTACAATTTGTTGTTTTATTTTCTATTTTTTAATTTTTGGCTATACAAGCTTTTCTCTGTGGCGAGCAGAGGGCTGCTCTCTAGTTGCAGTGTGCGAGCTTCTCATTGTGGTGGCTTCTCCTGTTGCAGAGCCCAGGCTCTAGGGTGTGTAGGCTTCAGGAGTTGTGGTGGATAAGCTCAGTAGCTGTGCCTCCCATACACCAGAGTGCAGGCATGCTGCATGCACTTAGTTGCTCTGAGGCATGTTAAATCAAACTGTATCTCCTTCTTGGACAGGTGGATACTTTACCACTGAGCCACCAGGGAAACCATATTGTTTGTTGTTTTAAACTGCTAAGTTTTGAGATAATTTTTTTTTTTTGCACAGAATTTTATAACTAATACTTTCTCCAATTTGTCATGTGGTTTAGCACATTTAAAATGTCTCTTTCATCTAAGATACCTGCTTATAGCATGATATGGAGCTTTATTTCTTGAATTATTATTTTAAAGATATAAGTCTTTTGAGTAATCTCCAGGTTCACCTATGCTTAAAATGCTAAATAAACATAGGTAAATTTCTCCTGATTTTTTTATTATTATTGTAGTGCTGATATTAGGCAGGTCAATCTTGTTAAAAAATATAACACCAGAAAATGTAGTAAAATGTGAAGGTCCTGTGGGTCATGGATATAATTATTTTATTATAGATAGGGTACATGATAGCAGGAGGTGTTTGGTTTTTGTCTGTAATTATGCCATTTCTGGATATTAGGATCATGTTCCCTTTTGCACAAAACACTACCCTATATACTAAGTATAATTTTTAATTAAAAAATGACAGTAATTACCATACCAAAAGCTGTCTTTCAGAGATGTTCCCTTCTATTTGCATGCTTTAATCTGCCAAACACCTTCCTAAATTTGTGCATCATGGGACATTTAACCTCCTCCTTAGATGCCTGGCTGTGTGGTACCAGCATCTCTGAATTTGGTATTTGGCTAATAGCTCTATTACCTTTCATACTGAGTCCAAAGCTTTACCCCCTTCAATCTTTACTTTTGCCAACTGGAAAATTTTCTATCACGTAAAGAAATCCCACTGTGCAGCACGCTTAGGGAATGGGCCCTCTCTTGCTGACTGACAGCTATTCAATAGAGAAAAGAGCCACGGAGAGATGCCGATACGTATTAAGCTCACTGAAGAGAATAAGCTTTGTATTTCAAAATGTCACTTTTCTTCAAGTTCAGTGGGAGTGAGTAGCTATAATAAGGTAATTTCTAGAGGGAACCATACTGTAGTTCATTGTATAAATAATTGATTTGATCAGCTGAAATTATTGTGCCTGGTCCTGAATGACCTTTCAGATGAATTGCTAGGTTTTCACTACAAAAGCAATGAGAGCTTATAGTAAGATGTCAAAAAAAATCCATATACAGTAGTTGTCTATAAAAAGGGGTATTTACATGTCATTATTTCCTTAGAATAGCTAAAATATGATCACTTGTTTCCCTGTGTACAAAGTAAAGACAGCATATCTTGGGCTTTATTTTTATGTTCAAGGTCAAATGCTAACAGTAAGTTATTTCAACCACCTCTTATATATGGATGTTTTAAAGAATATTTAAAAAAATAAAATAGAGAAGCAAAATCATAAATAAGATTGTACCACAGGGAAATGATTTATTTTTGCAAGATGAAGATTTATCATTATTATATCTTAAGAGAATAGTTTCTGTTAGAAATTTAACAAACACACTTGAAATTCTGCACAATAACAGGCTTAATGTTTCACTATAGTCTCATGCCTTACATTCTTTCTGTCCCAAACCTCATTATAATGTATCACCAATGTCTGTTCAAATAGATTGTATTCTCTTTCTGCTCAGAAATTTTACATAATTAATCACATTATGTCTTTTCTTCGTGTGCTCATTTAACACATTTGCTTATTTTAAATTATAGAACATTATTGCTCATTTTAAAACATTATATAAATAATACAGAGATAGAGATAATTTAAAATTACCCATTCACAATCCCCTTAATCCCTATTTTATTCTTTCACTCTCCATGTGTAACCATGATACATAGTTTGTTCTGCATTTTCCCAGATTTTTTATTATTTTCATTTGCTTTTATTTTTGAAACCCAGACTTTTAAAAATGCACTCTTAAGTATATATCTATGTCTCTCCGTGTGTGTGTGTGTTAGTCACTCAGTTGTGTCTGACTCCTTGTGACCCCATGTACTGTAGCCTGCCAGGCTCTTCTGTCCATGGAATTCACCAGGCAAGAATACTGAAGTGGGTTGCCATACCTGGGTCTCCCATATTACAGGCAGATACTTTACCATCTGAGCCAGGAAAGTGCTGATATCTCTCCATATCTATGTTTATACACACACATATATTCAAATATATATGCATAAGAGAATACTTAATATGCATATGCATAGATTTATTTTATATTCATTTTAACACAAAAGAGATATTTCTGTACATATTTTTTTATTTTATTTTTAGTTGCTCAGTCATGTCTGAGTCTTTGCAACCCCATGGACTGCAGCATGCCAGGCTTCCTGGGTTTGTTCAACTTTATATCAAATGAGTCGGTGAGGCCATCCAACCATCTCATCCTCTGTTGCCCTCTTCTCCTCCTGCCTCTGCCCTTTCCTAGCATCAAAGTCTTTTCCAGTGAGTTGGCTCTTCACATCAGGAAGCCAAACAATTGGACCTTCAGCTTCAGCATTAGTGCTTCCAAAGAATATTCAGGGTTGATTTCCTTTAGGATTGACTGGTTTGCATCCTTGCCGTCCACAGGACTCTCAAGAGTCCTCTCCAGAACCACAATTTGAAAGCATCAATTCTTTGGTGCTCAGCCTTCTTTATGGTCCAACTCTCACACATTTTAAGTTAGCCTTTATCACTTAAATGCTTCTTAAACATATTTTTCTCCTTTCATAATATAGTTATTAATTATAATAGTTATATATGCACAAAGTAAAGCTTCTTACAGTATAGAGTTAAAATATAACTTGTGTTGTATACTAGAAGTTTCTCTTCCATAATTTAAAAATATTTCTACCTAATTGTTCTTAGTAGTTTTCCAATATTTCATTGGTGGATGTGTTGATTTTGGCGATATTTTTTTTCTTTCTTCCTTTTTCCTGTCTGAGTTTTTCATTCATTTCTTTAAATGAAATTAAATTCATTTAAATGAAATTCATTTATTTAAAGTATTCTATGGACATCCTGAAGTACTAAGCATTCCTAGCTAAAATCAGGCTGTAAAAGACACATTTACAGAGCTGAAATGGCCTGATTCTAGTAGGCAGAACTTTGGGTTTAGCTATTGAATGATTTGAACTTCTTACCACATTATTGCAGGTCAGTCAGTATAAGCCTACTTCCCACCATCTGATCATGTAAAAGTTTTAAGTGTACTATATTTGATAATAAAACTGCTACCGTTGAGGGCACCAATATTTGGAGGAAGTATAGGTATAATAACAAATAAAATTAGCCAGTATTAGAATTCCAGGAAGGATCCATGGATATATCTTAGTATTATCTGAGGGAATAAATACATGTGTGTGTGTGCATGTGTATGCGTATACACACGTATAGTCGGCTTTTACATTCCTGATCCAAGTTTTTAACTTTACCTGAAGATGACTGTTTGAGTTTGAAAAAAGGAATGTATCCAGCACATGTCAGCCATGACATTACCTCACTTCAGGGGAGTGCCATTTAGCTACACACAGTCTGAATGTGAGCCCTTTTCTAAAATTTGCCGCTGTTTTAAATAGCTAGTTTCTTAAATCCTCGCATATATGACCTGACCCTACTTAATTCAAGAGCCTCATTTTAGCCACAATGCCAAATCCATGTGAATGACCTAGCAGTGATTTCAGTGAACAAAGTACTTCTCTAATTGCAGGCCTTCAAGTAGACTGCTGTCTGTTCAGAGGACTCCCTATTTGGCCAGTGCTTTTTACTTGGCTAGATGTGCCATGTCTTCAGCCTCCATTTACAAGGTCAGATCTGAGTTCATACCTCCAACCCCCATCCCCTTCTCCTCCCTGACCAGCTAAAGAAAAAGAAAAATTGGCATACAGTTTGTATGAACTATAAACTCTATAAAGTAAGGATTATCATTACGTAGACATTGCCTGACAGAGTGTCATTCATATGCTAGGTGTTCCATAAATATTTGTTGATTGAAGAAAGGAAATGAAAGCTGAAAGGGGGAAATAAGAGAAGAAAAACAGCCAGCTATTAGAGCATGTTTATTACAACAGTGTGAGAATGAATATATAAGTAGGCCAAGTCTAGATGATCTGTGACTGTAGAATGCTCACCTAGAAACCCAGGAAGCAAATCAACTTCTGCAACAGTGTGCTCAGAACATTCAGGACTTGGTCAATAGCTGCCAAATTTTATGTTTTTCCCCTTGCTTTCAACTCAAGGGGGGAAAAAAAGGTGGGGGAGAAAGTAACTGTACATTTTCCATTATTCCAGCAACCTCCAATCTTTGTAAAAACTTCTCTTTTTTTCACTATAAAGCTTTCTCACGTTTTGCCTGCCTTTGAATCTCTGCCAAACTCAAGTGATGGTAGCTGAATCCTTGCTATAGCAAGCACTGGAGAAATAGGCTTACTTTTGACACAACAGTAAAGAATCCACTTGCCGATGCAAGAGATGCAGGTTTGATCCCTGGGTGGGGAAGATCTACCCACTGCAGAATTTTTGCTTGGAAAATTCCATAGACAACAGAGCCTGGTGGGCTATCATCCATAGGGTAGCAAAGCGTCGGACAGGACTGAGCATGCATGTACAAGCACTTTCCTGTTTTGTTGGCAGACTTATTTCCATAGCAGGTTTGAGTGTAACAGATAATTTTATAGCAATATAAAATATGAGAACATGATCAACTATGGTATACCAAGGAAGAGTCATGACATTGTGACTAGAATAATAGGTTGGCAGAAATTTGTTCTTAAATTCCATACTGAAAATTCATGATGACTAGTAGGTCAAATCTTTGAGAAAATTTAATTTTTACTGTTTTAGTAATAATTTTATCACACAGTAAAAAAATTATTAATGCTTTTGTTGGTTATTGGTTTAATTGCAGTAGTCAGAACCTAAATAATTGTTGTTTTAAGAGTTCTGCTCAAAAATAATCATTACCTTATTCACTAGCATATATCATGAGCTGTTTAACTTTATGTTTTACTTTTATACAGGTCATTATAAAGAAAATAAAGTTAATGCATCCTCAATATACTAACTGCTAATAATTTTTATAAATCTATTTAACAAATTTTCATACAAGGATGCAATTTAGGAAATTCACAATAATAAGGAACATACAATCTGCATAAGAAATGCATACATGATAAATTATATTAATGGAGGTATAAATAATCTGTACAACCTGAGGTCATAAAATGCTTTCTGTTAGAACAATTAAATAGGAAATGATGAAGATGTCATTTCATCTGTTGTCTTAAAAATATTTGTAAGTTGATCAGAATCTAAGTGGAACAAAGCAACAGAGAAGCATTGAACCAAAAAAAAAAAAAAAAAATCACAGGGATAGGAAATAGATGCTCCAGAGAGCTCTGAATGTGTGTGCAGAGAAGGTAAAAAGCAGTTTTACTAGAATATAGATCTCATAAAGGGAAAAGTGCAGATAAAAGCCTGGAAACATAGGTTAGATTCAGATTGTAAAGTAAGCACTTATTATGAATTATTGTAATGGACTGAACAGGCAGATAGTACATAGTGGGTCATTCAACTCTATTCTGCCTCTGTTGTAACTTGTCCTCCTTCAAGTAGAGGTTATAAAGCTAAAGACTACATTTCCAGACTAGTTTTTTTAGTTCAGCCCCAACTTTGACCTAGCTTTCACTAAACAGACACAACTCTATACATTTGGAATGCTGCTGGTTCCCAGACTTGGGAGTACCTGGTCAAGTATGAGAGGGGTTTCAAACTGGCCCCAAACAAGGAGGATGAGAGACTTAAGAAAGAGGAAACCATACTCCAGATTAGTAGGTGACAATTTTAATATGCCAGGGCACTTATACAGGTGGCTTGTCTCGGATGACTGCAAGAAAAGATCTGCTTAGTGACCCGTGAGACATTTATCGTAGAGGTCTTCATGTGGTGTTGTGTTTGCTTTGGCTCCATCCCTTCATTCTTTCTGGAGTTATTTCTCCACTGATCCCCAGCCATGAAACTAAAAGATGCTTACTCCTTCGAAGGAAAGTTATGACCAACATAGACAGCATATTAAAAAGCAGAGACATTGTCAACAAAGGTCCATCTCGTCAAGGCTATGGTTTTTCCAGTAGTCATGTATAGATGCGAGAGCTGAACTATAAAGAAAGCTGAGTGCTGAAGAACTGATGTTCTTGAACTGTGGTGTTGGAGAAGACTCTTGAGAGTCCCTCAGGCTGCAATGAGATCCAACCAACCCATCCTAAATGATATCAGTCCTGGGTGTTCATTGGAAGGACTGATGAAGCTGAAACTCCAATACTTTGGCCACTTGATGCGAAGAGCTGGCTCATTGGAAAAGACCCTGGTGCTGGGAAAGATTGAAGGCAGGAGGAGAAAGGGATGACAGAGGATGAGATGGTTGGATGACATCACCGACTCAATGGACATGAGTTTGGGTAAACTCCAGGAGCTGGTGATAGACAGGGAGGCCTCGCGTTCTGTGGTTCATGGGGTCACAAAGAATCAGACATGACTGAGCGGCTGAACTGGAACTGGAATTTCATGCGGTTCAGTCATGTATTCATTGAGTCCAAATGGTCTCAGAACCACTTTACTGTTGTGAAGTTATAATTGCACAGGTCTAGCTCATGTGTTCACATGCATTATGTCCTCTTGAGGACCTCCGTCAACATTTCACTCCTTGTGACTAGCTTTTAAAAGTGTACATGGTTCCTGTTTTTCCCAGTGTGCCTGAGTAGAGTCAGGAATTTGATTAGTATGAAGGTGGCTCATTTGGTGGCTCTTTGGCTGCACGGGAGACAGATACTGCAACAACAATATAAATACAAGCAAGACAAAAACACAGATTAAGCTAATGATGTAACAGTTTTTTGTTTGTTTGTTTTGTTTTGTTTTTTGACCCTGTCTAAGAGCTCCAGGATCCAAGCCTCTGACTTTCTGAGTTGCCTAGGCTGAGTGTGAGATCACTCAGGGTATTTCTTTGTGTCCTGATGTAACTCAATAAAGATGACACATTAGCAGATTCATCAGGTGTGAACACAACATTCTGTTTAGGTAATGGCTCAGGCACTTTCTTATGAGGCAGTAGTAGCATCCAAGGCCATCTTATTTTGCAGGACAGCTTTTCTCATTATAGATATTTCAGTGTTCAGCAGGGACAGGCTTTATCAGCTGTCATGTAAGCCTTGCAAGGTGGATGTTTCTCTGTGTGCTCTAATGTCCTCCAGGCCAATGGAGGAAACAAAGATGGTTGCCAAATGGTTATATCATAGAAAACAGAACATGCCCTCCTGACCTTGAGAAGAAGGGAAAACCCAAGGTTTTCACTCATGTAGGTGAAAATACAGGTAAAATTTGTTCTATATAACCACCGAGTCCCCTCCTGGGGTACACAATGAATACCTGAGTTCCACACCAGTCAGTAACAAACCAACTGTTTTTTTTTTTTTTTTTTTTTTTGCACATGTTTAGAACCTTCACTAGCAGGATGGTGGTGGTTCTGTTGATAAGTTGTGTCCGACTCTTTGTGACCCCATGGACTGCAGCATTTCAGGCCTCACTGTCCCTCATCATCTCCTGGAGTTTGCCCAAGTTCATTTCTGTTGAATTAATGACACCATCCAACCATCTCATCCTCTGCTACCTTCTTCTCCTTTTGCCTTCATCTCTCCCAACATCAGGGTCTTTTCCAGTGTCAACTCTTTCCGTCAGGTGGCCAAAGTATTGGAGCTTTAGCATCAGTCCTTCCAATGAATATTCAGGGTTGATTTTTCTTAGGATTGACTGGTTTGATCTCCATGAAGTTCAAGGGACTCTCAAGAGTCTTCTCTAGAGCAATTTGAAAGCATTAATTCTTCAGCATTCAGCCTCCTTTATCGTCCAATTCTCATATCCGTACATGACTACTGAAAAGACTATAGCTTTGACTATATTGAACTTTGTCAACAAAGTGATATCTTTGCTTTTTAATATGCTATCTAGATTTTTCATAGTCTTCCTTCTAAGAAGCAAGGAACCCCATGAACACTAGGTGGAGGGGGCCAATATAATCAGTTTATAATCTTTAACAGTTGGGAAGTCCAGTGGATGGCTCCAAATTTCTTTGACCATTGCTTTGGCTGTTATTTAGAGTACACATGACATGTTGCCACATTAACCAAGTAACTGAATTTCAAAGGCTATCTGACATCTTTGGCAATGCAAACCATTCCACTGGTGCACTATAGTGACTATTCTTCCTATGCACCCAGCCTACTGTGTCTCCTGAAGAGTCAGTTGCTAGGGCTTATTCCTGGGCTAGGGAACCAACTTCCTAATTGCCAGGGGGTGCTAGCACTTCATGAGCCTGGATGTGGAAGACAGTCAAAACTGCCACAGGCTCTCTCAGGCTACCCAAACATCTGTCCACATACCCTTATCCCACAAGGGCTTATATGTGATTATCCATCCCTTGGCAGCCCATTATCCAAGTCATTGAGTTAATCACTTAGGACAGCCCAACTATTAGTGTAAAGGAGTAACAGCCAGAACTCATGATGGCCAGTCACCAGCCAAACTGCTTTGAGCTTAGCCCTTTGGCTCCTATGCTTCATTCCTTTTTCCATCCAGATTGTGTCAGGTTGGGCTGAATAGTGACTGCACTCCCTGTGGGTAGATGGCCCAGCTAGAGCCTCTGTGTATCAAGCACATAAACAGTTCCCCTCTTTTCCTACTATAAGCTACAGGGGCCACCATAGGAGATAGGGGTGGGATTTTGTAGGATCTGCATTTCTAGAGACAGCAGGCATGGTATTTCTTTGATGCAAAGGGGAAAAACCACTTAGTCAAAGTGGGAATTTGAGCCATGGCAGAGGTGGGTCAAGGGAATATATTCTCAATCCATCACTGATATGAAGGGACTTTTTTTTTTTTAACCATGATATGCTCTTCCTTCATGAGAAGTTCTACCTGGAGGGGTGGCTGTGCACACTACTAAGGAGGCCAGAAAAGTCTTGAGGGTTGCAATTTACTAGAATTCGCTCAGCTCCAACACCAGCCAGAATCTTCATCTTTTGTTTATTTCTTGGGGACCAGTGAAGGGTGAGCTCAGCGTGGGGCCTCTGCCACCTGTAGTTGTCACCTGGAGGCAGTCTTGAGCTGCATCCTATTCCTGGGGTGTGACAGGCACTCACCTAAATAGGATGTATCCTTGAGGTCTCTACTGGAGCAGGTGGGCCACTGGGGTAGTAGAGGCAGATCTGAACCAGTGTTGGGGTTTAAGTCTTTCTAGAGACTGAGCAACATAGCATTGGCTTGCCAGTGTAATGTTTCAAGAGTGGGCCTGGAGGCAAAGAGGTCAAATCAGACTCTTTGGGTTCCAGATTAATTTACTGGGCCCTTTACAATCAATGGGGATACAATTTTGGCTTCTTGGGGCTTTCCTGGTGGCTTAGATGGTAAAGAATCCACCTGTAATACTGGAGACCTGGATTCAGTCCCTGAGTGGGAAGATCCCCTGGAGAAGGGAATGGCTACCCACTCTAGTATTCTTGCCTGGAAAACCCCATGGTCAGAGGAACCTTGGTGGGCTACAGTTCATGGGGTTGCCAAGAGTCAGACATGACTGAGTGACTAACAATTTCATTTCACTGTTTTTGGCTTCTTGAGTTTCCTCTCTGGTTTAGATCTTTCCACCAGCTATTACCAGTTCCCAATTCCCATGTCAGTTTTCTCAGATCAGCAATGGACTTTTGTACATCATACATGTCTTGTACTACGGTACCTGGGTCAGCATGTACACTGGGTGTTGGGGGTGGACTGAACGACCCTGGCTCTCATTCTTGCAGTGAATGTGGCCTGAGCAGAGCCTTCAGAGATAGGAAACCAGGTAGTCTATTTCATTCCCAAGTGAAAAGAAAGTGCAAGTATTTGTTGCTAAGTCATGTTCAACTGTTTTGTGACCCCATGGACTGTAGCCCACCAGGCTCCTCTGTGCATGTGATTTCCCAGGCAAGAATATTGGAGTGAGTTGCCATTTCCTTCTTCAATGTCATTCTCAACTCTCTGCTTGCTTGTTGTGCCTCCTTGGGTCATGGCTATCTGCAGGATAGAATAGCCCAATCTATCTGAGAATAGTACTTTGAATTCCTCAATGTCCACGCAGGTACAGCTGTGGAATTGGATGTGCAGCGATCTTGCTCATTTTCTCTGATTCTTGCCGAGTAAGAAAAATATCATCTCCTCCCTTTCCCCCAATCCTATGGCTGTACTCACCATGTCTGAACACTTTCCTGGGCATTTTTTGGAACTTGGCAGCTATATCAGTAAGCTCAGTGGGAATATATTCTCTAACAGTGAAGCTTTTTTGAAGAGCTGCCCCTGGCTGCGGTTGTTGTTGCGGTGCTTTTGCTTTTCTTCGTATTAGAGATCAGAAAGTATGGGAGGCTTCAACCATTTCACCATCAATCACAACAGTAACCTCCTCTTAGTCTTCCTCCCTGTCTCAGGGATTCCACGTCTTAGTGTACTAATCAGACTTTGTCACAGACACTCAGATCTTAATCCACTGCAGCTGGCACCCTCCTACTTTAGAAAAAGACACTCTAAGGTCTTCAAATTATCATCCTGCTCTCTCACCTTGTCTTGCACTCATGAAACTAAAAGAATAGTGGACAACCATTTCTCTTTACCTCAACTTTTCTTACAATTGTCTAACAAGTTTCAGCCTCTGGTTGGGCTTTGGCGTCCTGCAAACTGCCCACAGTAAAGGCCAAAGCCCTGGGGTTGGCATTCATTTCCCTTCTTTGCCAGAGAGTGATATGTACAGTTCTTCAACAAATGCATAAAACCATTGGTGTTTTGGGGGTGTTTCCATACTCATTTTGGAGTCCATAAGCATCCGACTTATGCGCCACCCTTCCTCACAAAAGGGTCAATGGCATACATGAGATTTTTCTCACAGACGCATCTTTCCTAAGGCCCATTTCTTTGGTTTTCTGTCTGGCTAGCTGATCGTTGGTTCATTAGCTTGGAAATTCCCCTGGGGAACATTTGCAACTGTCCCCTGTTTGTGGAAGGCAAGGAGAGGTTGAAGACAGCAGCAGACCATTCCAGATTGGTAGGTTGCAGATTTAATAAGCAAGAAAACTTACAAATGAGACTGCTCTTGCATAGCAACAAGACAGGTGGATTTCCATACACAATCCAGTAGAATATTAAGAGTTCCCATAGAATCTTGAGAGTTGTTATAGAACTAATGGGGTTCGATCATGCATAAACTACGTCCTTGAAGTATCTCCTAGTATAGGAATAGTATGTGGAACATACATTTCAAGGATCAGAAATAGAGTAAGGAGTCTAGTACACAGGCATACAGAGGTCAGGTTCTCTTAGTGACCTCCTTCAATGTAGAAGAATGAGATAGAGTCAGGTATCTTATTCTGCTGGTTAGATCATATGTGGAGACATCAGATTTATTTCTTTCTCAGTGAGACAAGAGATCCTAATGTATTGTTTTAGTTTTGTGGCCATGGGAGGCATAACAATTAACATGAAATATGTTTTCCAAGCAGGACATTTTTGGAAAGGATATAACGAATTAAATCAGAATGTACTTAATGTTTTATCTTTAGTTCATAGAACAAATACATATTCAGGGCTTTGTGTCACATACTTTTCTAAGTACATCATAATTACTAGCTTATTTAATTCTCACAACAACTCTATGGGATTGGTAACATCATTTTCCACAAATAAGTTAACTGCTATACAAAACATCTGCAAATATCAATCATTTTATACAACCGAGGTTTATTTTTCATTTATATCAGAGTCTAATGTGAATTGGACCATGTTTGGATTCCTTAGCCATCGTTTCTCTGCCTTTTGGCTAAAATCAAATGTAGATTCCTTAGCCAAACAATTGTATACATGGTATTTTTGTGTGTGTTTTTGTGCTTTTTTTTTTAATTGAAGGAAAATTGCTTTATAGTGTTGTGTTGGCTTTTGCTGTACAATAACGTGTTATCAGTCATACTTACACATATATCCCCTCCCTCATAGCCTCCCTCCCCTTGCCCCATCCCACCGCTCCAAATCATCATACAGCACCAGGCTGGGCTTCCTGTGTTATACAGAAAATTCCCGCTAGCTATCCATTTTGTATATGATAGTGTATATATGTCAATGGTACTTTCTTTGTCCCACCCTCTCCTTCCCCTGCTGTGTCCATGAGTATGTTTGCTACATCTGCATCTTCATTCCTTCTCTGCAAATAGGTTTACCAGTGCCATTTTTCTAGATTTTATATAAATATATATGTGTGTGTGTGTGAATATACAATTTTTTGTCTTTCTGACTTCATTCTGTGCATAATGCTCTAGATTCATCCGTGACTCAAACTTGTTCCTTTATACGGCCAAGTAACAGTTCATTGTGTGTGTGTGTGCCACATCTTTATCTTTTCATCTGTTGATAGACATCTAGGTTGCTTCCATGCCCTGGCTATTGTGAATAGTGCTGCAGTGAATATTGGGGTACATATGTTTTTTAGAACTATGTTTTTCTCAGGGTATATGCTTAGTACTGGGAATGCTTTATACTTCTCCACTATATCACTTTACATGGTCACCAAAAATGCAGGAGGGCACTGTCTTTACCACATCCTCTCCAGCATTTATTATTTGGAGATTTGTTGATTGGTGTGAGGTGATACCTCATTGTAGTATTGTTTTGCATGTCTCCAATACTGAACAATGTTGTATGTCTTTTCATGTGTTTATTGGACATCTGTATGTTTATCTGGAGAAATGCCTGCTTAGGTCTGCTGCCCATTTTTTATAATTTTTAATTGGAGGGTGAACAAATAGCTGTGAAAAGAAGAGAGGCGAAAAGCAAAGGAGAAAAGGAAAGGTATAAGCATCTGAAAGCAGAGTTCCAAAGAATAGCAAGAGATAAGAAAGCCTTCTTCAGTGATCAATGCAAAGAAATAGAGGAAAAGAACAGAAGGGGAAAGACCAGAGATCTCTTCAAGAAAATTAGAGATAGCAAGGGAACATTTCATGCAAAGATGGGCTCAATAAAGGATAGAAATGGTCTGGACCTAACAGAAGCAGAAGATATTAAAAAGAGGTGGCAAGAATACACAGAAGAACTGTACAAAAAAGATCTTCACGACCCAGATAATCATGATGATGTGATGACTAATCTAGAGCCAGACATCTTGGAATGTGAAGTCAAGTGGGCCTTAGAAAGCATCACTATGAACAAAGCTAGTGGAGGTGATGGAATTCCAGTTGAGCTGTTTCAAATCCTGAAAGATGATGTTGAGAAAGTGCTGCACTCAATTTGCCAGCAAATCTGGAAAACAGAAGTGGCCACAGGACTGGAAAAGGTCAGTTTTCATTCCAATTCCAAAGAAAGGCAATGCCAAAGAATGCTCAAACTACCGCACAATTGCACTCATCTCACATGCTAGTAAAGTAATGCTCAAAATTCTCCAAGCCAGACTTCAGCAATATGTGAACCGTGAACTCCCTGATGTTCAAGCTGGTTTTAGAAAAGGCAGAGGAACCAGAGATCAAATTGCCAACATCCGCTGGATCATGGAAAAAGCAAGAGAGTTCCAGAAAAACATCTATTTCTGCTTTATTGACTATGCCAAAGCCTTTGACTGTGTGGATCACAGTAAACTGTGGAAAATTCTGAAAGAGATGGGAATACCAGACCACCTGACCTGCCTCTTGAGAAATCTGTATGCAGGTCAGGAAGCAACAGTTAGAACTGGACATGGAACAACAGACTGGTTCCAAATAGGAAAAGGAGTACGTCAAGGCTGTATATTGTCACCCTGCTTATTTAACTTATATGCAGAGTACATCATGAGAAATGCTGGACTGGAAGAAACACAAGCTGGAATCAAGATTGCTGGGAGAAATATCAATAATCTCAGATATGCAGATGACACCACCCTTATGGCAGAAAGTGAGGAGGAGCTAAAAAGCCTCTTGTTGAAAGTGAAAGAGGAGAGTGGAAAAGTTGGCTTAAAGCTCAACATTCAGAAAACGAAGATCATGGCATCTGGCCCCATCACTTCATGGGAAATAGATGGGGAAACAGTAGAAACAGTGTCAGACTTTGTTTTTTTGGGCTCCAAAATCACTGCAGATGGTGACTGCAGCCATGAAATTAAAAGGCGCTTACTCCTTGGAAGAAAAGTTATGACCAACCTAGATAGTATATTCAAAAGCAGAGACATTACTTTGCCGACTAAGGTCCGTCTAGTCAAGGCTATGGTTTTTCCTGTGGTCATGTATGGATGTGAGAGTTGGACTGTGAAGAAGGCTGAGCGCTGAAGAATTGATGCTTTTGAACTGTGGTGTTGGAGAAGACTCTTGAGAGTCCCTTGGACTGCAAGGAGATCCAACCAGTCCATTCTGAAGGAGATCAACCCTGGGATTTCTTTGGAAGGAATGATGCTAAAACTGAAGCTCCAGTACTTTGGCCACCTCATGCGAAGAGTTGATTCATTGGAAAAGACTCTGATGCTGGGAGGGATTGGAGGCAGGAGGAGAAGGGGACGAATGAGGATGAGATGGCTGGATGGCATCACGGACTCAATGGACGTGAATCTGAGTGAACTCCGGGAGTTGGTGATGGACAGGGAGGCCTGTCCTACTGTGATTCATGGGGTCGCAAAGAGTCAGACACGACTGAGCGACTGAACTGAACTGAAACATAAACATGAATCAGCCATAGGTATACGTATGTACCTCCCCCACCTGCCATGCCACCCTACCCCTCCAGATTATCACAGAGCACCAGATTTGAGCTCCCTGCATCATGCAGTAAATTTCCATTGGCCACTATTGTTGCATATGGTAATATATGTTTGAATGCTACTCTCTTAGCTTGCCCCACCCTCTCCTTCTCCTGCTGTGTCCACAAGTCTATATTCTATGTCTGGGTTTCCACTGCTGCCCTGCAAATAGATTCATCAGCACTGTCTTTCTGGATTCCATATATATGTGTTAATATACAATATTTGTCTTTCTCTTTCTTAACTTCACTCTATATAGTAGGCTCTAGGTTCATTGACCTTATTAGAATTGAGTTGGATATGTTCCTTTTATGGCTGAGTAATATTCCATTGTATATATGAATTGCGAATTCTTTACCCATTCATCTGTTGATGGACACCTAGGTTGCTTCCTTATCCTAGCTGTTATAAACTGTACTGTATTGAGCATTAGGGTGTATGTGTCTTTTTCAATTATGGTTTCCTCAGTGCAGATGCCCAGTAGTTGTATTGTTGGGTCATATGGTAGTTTTATTCCTAACATTTAGGAATCTCAATACTTTCACCCATAATGATTGTATCAATTTGCATTCCCACCAATTGTGCAAGAAAAAGGTTCCCTTTTCTCCACACCCTTTCCAGCACTTATTTTTTGTAGATTTCTTTGATGATGGTCATTCTGAGCAATGTAAGGTGATACTTCATTGAAGTTTTGATTTGCATTTCTCTGATAATGAGTGATGTTGAGCCTCTTTTCACGTGTGTATTAGCCATCTCTTTGTCTTTTTTGGAGAAATGTCTGTTTAGGTCTTTTGCCCAGTTTTCGGATTGGGCTGTGTGTTTCTTCGGTATTGAGCTACATGAGGTGCCAAGGAGATGAATCCTTTGTCAGTTGCTTTATTTGCAATATTTTCTCACATTCTGAGGACTGTCTTTCATCTTATTTATAGTTTCCTTTGCTGTGCCAAATCTTTTAAGTTTAAGTAGGTCCCCCCACCTCTTTTTTTTTTTTTCCACTTATTTCCATTACTCGACGATGTGGGTCAAAGAGAATCTTACTGCAGTTTATGTCTAAGAGGGTACTCCATTTTTTCTCTAAGAGCTTTACAGTTTCTAGCCTTACATTTAGGTCTTTAGTCTATTTTGAGGTTATTTTTGTGTGTGGTTTAAGAAGTGTTTTAATTTCATTTTTTATATGTAGCTTTCCAGTTTCCCCAGCACCACTTCTTGAAAAGGTGATCTTTTCTCCATTGTATAGTCTTGCCTCCTTTGTCTTGCCTCCTAGGGTACACATAGTTATGTAGGTTTTATCTCTGGCCCTTCTGTCTCATTCCTTTGTTCTATATTTCTGTTTTTGTGCCAATCAAACACATATTAAAATGATTATTTTATTTCACTAAGTTTTTGTGGTTTGTTTTTCAGTAATAGACAACCACCACCACATTTCTTCCAGGTCTATAAAAAATTGATTTAGCATTCAAAATCAATCAACATAATTCAATTTGTAATAGATTAAGGAAAAATAGAATATAACCATCTTGATGCAGAGAATATTTTTAAAATATTCAAATGCATTCATGAAAATATTCAGAAAACTAGAAATAGAAGTAAGTTTATGAATTACTTCTAAATAGAAGTAAATTGTATAGAGTATTTATGAAAACACCACAGTTATCATTATTCTCAAAGGTAAAAGACTGAAAACATTTTCACATATAATTAGGAGAAACACAATAACATGTGCTTCCACAATTTCTATACAGTTGTTTATTGGAGGAGTTAACGGATGCAATAATGCAAGAAAATTCACAAAGATTGAAAAAAGTGAATAAAACATATTTTACTTTCAGATATTGTGTTTGGGCTTCCCTGGTAGCTCAGCGGTATAGAATTTGCCTGCCAGTGTAGGAGACGCAGGTTTAATCCCTGGGTCAGGAAGGAAGGAGAAGGATATAGCAAACTTCTCCAGTATTCTCGTCTACAATATTGTATGGAGAGAGGAGCCTGGTGGGCTACAGTCCATGGGGTCACAAAGAGTTGGACACAATTTAGCAACTAAACAAAAAATTGTGGTTTGTATGCATATACACAAGATACAAAAGAGCTCTCAGGTTTTATAAGTCAGTGTAGGGGGACATAAGATATAAGGTCAATACCAAAAAAAAAAAATTGTTGAGTTTCTATAAACTTATATTTCTACATATTTTGAGATTGATAAAACACTTTGAAAATAAAATATTTAATATTTACATTGTTTACAAGAGCATAAACTGTGCAAGACATCCACACTGAAAACTACAACATTTTCACAGAGAAATTAAAGGAAACCTAAAAAAATGAAAAGCTATGCTCTGTTCATATATCAAAAGATTCAATAAACTTTGTGCAAATAAATCTATATAATCAAAATAGTATATATAAAAATCTCATTATATTAGCTGCCTCTAAAATTCATGTAGTTCATTTCTACATGAATTTTTTAGGCAGCTAATAAAGAAAAACCCAAAATAATTTGGAAAAAAAAAAAACAAATATGAGAACTCAACAGTAACAGAGTTCAAGATTTAATTATGAGGCTACTTTACTCAATGAATACATTTTTGATACAAGAATAGAAATAAGTTTCATAGGAACAGAATAAATAGTTCACAAATACATGCACACACATGGTCTTTCCAAAATATGACCAGTTAATTCAGGGGGGAAATAAATATTTTTAAACCCAGAATTCTAAAATTCTTAAAATCATACCTAGAAAAATATTACCTGGTTTTAATTTTGTTTAATTATTACTTTTATCTCATTATACATTAATGAGGCTTTCTGCTCTCAACACTCACCTTGACATGTCAAATTATTAATGCAGATAACATATAGGAAAAATAATTAAATATAATTATTTGGCTCTCCATTTAATTATTTGAATTATTGAATTCTAAAGTCCTGAATCTTTGATGTATACAATGTCTTTTGTCAAGTATTTCTTAAATATCTTATAAAGAAAATTCAAAAAAATGTCCTTGTGCCTCTGTCTAGCTATGCATAATGTACCTGTTAGGCAAGTAACATACAGAAATGATACAAATATTTTATCAATTGTAATTTTTGAAGGAACAAGTTTACTAGGTCAGTTTTTACCTGTGCACGAAAACAGTATTCTAGATTAGTTATATAAATTTTTAAACTTTTCCTGTCTTTGAAATACCATTTTTAAAATTTGCGATCCACTTATACATAGTTATTTTAAATGTGTGCTCAGTCTGTCTATTCTATAAGTTTGTGTTATTAAATCTTAGACAACCTAAACTCAGTGGGTACTGCTGATTCTATCGATGAGGCAAGTCCCTTAAACATACTCATTAAAATTTTGATATTTTGACTTAGCAGTGGATTCTGCTGCTACTGCTAAGTCACTTCAGTCATCTCTGACTCTGTGCAACCCCATAGATGGCTATTCAGAACAAAATGATATAGTAATTTGTTTTGGAGTGAGGTAATTTTTCAGTGAGGAAATGTTGATAAGACAGTGTTTTTGAGAGACTATATTTTTAACATTAGAGGATAATAAGTACAGTGACTGAACAATCTGATTGACCAAGACATTGTTACTATAAAGAACATTTTCAAAAAACAAGTCTGTTTGGAAAACTACTAATGTGACACCAACACACTTACTGAAAATAAGTATCATGCTAAAACCAAGATGATTTTCAAAAAAAGGGGTAATGTTTTCATAGATAAACTTTATAATAAAACAATGTTATGTCACAAGATAATATCCTGTATGTAGCAGGTGGTTAAGGAGCAAATGAATTACTGACAGATTTCTAATTATAATACACTTTTAGTCTTTCATGATAAACAACAGATGTGTGTTTATGAAAATACATTATTGTAGAATCAGGTCAATGGAGTTTAAATGAAAAAGCCTTAATTTATCTGTACTCCCATTTGAATTCAAGGGGCTGATCTATTTAAAAGAGCCACCATTTAATGTAACATGAGTTCAAAGGAGATTTATATAAATAGGCCAATGAATACCTTTTTCACTAATTGTTCAGATAGAAGGAATATAATTTCAGAGTGCAAACAGACATGGGAGAAAGTAACACATCACAACAAAACAGAGAAGATACAAAAAGAGGATATTATAAAATGATGGAAAGCTAAATCAAACAAATCTAGTTCCTAAATATTGATAGTATATTGAAGCCTTTCACTAATTTTTCTTTCTAGCATTTATTTAGTATGTTAAATATATTTTGCATCATCAATTATATGAATTTCAATCTTTTGATAACGAAGGAAAATAGCATTTATTTTTGAGTGCAAATCAAGTAACTGAAATAACTTGAACATTGAAGTATTTCTTGTATGTAAGTTTGAAAAATTAAAAGGGCAAATTTGGAGTTCAGAGAGTGGTAGCAGATCCATTTTACCATTAAGTAGCTGTGAAACATAGCAGTTTCAAAAACTAGCTACATATACTTTCAAACCCAATAATAAGGCATGGAAAGGAGGCAATATTTAAAATCATCACATGCCTTATTTCTTTCTTCTATATTCTTTAAATTATTATATGTGTGTACGTATACATACACACACAGCATTGTCATCATCGTTCAGTCACTCTGTGTGTCTGACTCTTTGCAACCTCATGGTCTGTAGCCCACCAGGCTGCTCTGTCCATGAGATTTTCCAGATAAGCATACTGGTGTGGGTTGCCATTTCCTCCTCCAGGATATATACATAAAATATATGTATATAATATGTATATATAATATATGCATATAATATGTGTATAATATATAATGTATAACTATATATATTTGTATATATTATATATATATATATATATATATATATACTATTAATATGTTTCATTGATACTATCAAAAGATATAGTATTATTTAATGCATTGAACTCGGAGAAGGCAATGGCACCCCACTCCAGTACTCTTGCCTGGAAAATCCCATGGATGCAGGAGCCTGGTAGGCTTCAGTCCATGGGGTCGCTGGGTTGGACCTGACTGAGCGACTTCACTTTCACCTTTTGCTTTCATGCATTGGAGAAGGAAATGGCAACCCACTCCAGTGTTCTTGCCTGGAGAACCCCAGGGACGGGGGAGCCTGGTGGGCTGCCGTCTATGGGGTCGCACAGAGTCGGACACGACTCAAGTGACTTAGCAAAAAAATGCATTGAACTACTCAGTTAATAAAGGCTAACTTGTCACATTTTTATATATACTTTCTCCATTTTCCATCTACTTTTTTCTATACATTATTTAATATCTTTGAATTAACACTGTTACAATTTAGTACTAGCACAGCTCAATGAAGGAGACTATTTGTTATAGTTTTCCCTCTAATAATATATAACATAAAAATAGTTACATAATAAAGATTATGGTTGTTGAAAACACTACTGGTTTAAAAGTTTAAAAACTATTAAAAACATTTGAAGAAATTTTTATGCAAAGGTTCAAAAAATAAATAGGATTTAATCTACATCTTTTTTTTTCAATTATCTGTTGCTATATAGTATACCACTGCATTTTGGTGGATTAAAAAGACTGTCCATTTCCCTGACAGTATACAGCTTTGTTTTTTTATTGTCACCCTGCTTATTTAACTATATGCAGAGTACATCATACACATGGTAGGCTGGATGAATCACAAGCTGGAATCAAGATTCCTGGGAGATAGATCAACAGACTCAGATATGCAGATGGTACCACTCTAATGGGAGAATGTGAAGAGGAAGAAACTAAAAAGCCCTTGATGAGGGTGAAAGAAGAGGCTGAAAAAGCTGGCTTGAAACTCAACATTCAAAAAACTAAGATCATGGCATCTGGTCCCATCACTTCATGAAAAATAAAAGGGGAAAAAGTGGAAGCAGTGACAGATTTTCTTTACTTGGGCTCCAAAATAACTGCAGATGGTATCTGTAGCTATGAAATTAAAAGATGTTTGTTCCTTTGAAGGAAAGCTATGATAAACCTAGACAATGCATTAAGAAGCAGAGGCATCACTTTGCCAACAAAGGTCTGTATAGTCAAAGCTATGGTTTTTCCAGTAGTCATGTATGGATGTGAAAGTTGGACCATAAAGAAGGCTCAGTGCCAAATAACTGATGCCTTCAAATTGTGCTGGAGAAGATTCTTGAGAGTCCCTTGGACTTCAGGGAGATCAAACCACTCAATCTTAAAGGATATCAACCCTGAATTTTCATTAGAAATACTAATGCTGTGGCTAAAGCTCCAATCCTCTAGTCACCTGATGCAAAGAGTTGACTCACTGGAAAAGACCCTGATGCTGGGAAATATTGAAGACAAAAGGAGAAGGGGACAGCAGAGGATGATATGGTTAGATATCATCACCAACTCAATGGACATGAATTTGATGAAACTCTGGGACTCATTGGAGGACAGAGGAGCCTGATGTGCTGCATTTGTATTGCAGGGTCAGATATGACTTAGCAACTGAACAATGATAGCAACAAAAAACAACCATTTGATGATACTCACCAGTTCTGAAGTAAGAATACAGGCAAGCACAGTAGAGTTTCCTTGTCTCTGTTCCTCACTATAGTATTTATGAGACCACAGTCTGGAACACTCAAAGGCTACATGGTCTGAGATACATCAAAGTCAGTTCTCAGTTGGAACTGCCATTCAGAAGCCTCAAGATGGCTTCTCCGTTTAACCTGAGCTTCTCACAGTTGTAGAGTCTGGTCTCTAAAAGAGGGAGCCTGAGTGGGACTGTCAATAGCACAAAGAGAAGCTGCATGACCTTTCATAATCTGGTATCAGGAGACCGTGGCATTGTTCCTGCTATTTCTGTTGGTCAAAGCAGATGCAGTTCCATCCAGATTTAAGTCAAGAATATGTTAAGATGGGAACTGTAGAAGGTTGGAAACATTATCCACCTGCTACACAAATGAGTCAATGGTGATCCCTGTATACTGCCACTGTGTTTACTTTGTAGTCGGCTGGGGCCTTCCAGTGCCAAACAGATTCTTACAATCCAGTTGTTTTCAAGGTAACCCATGTTAGCAGATATTTTAGTCCATATTGAAGCCACTTTGAATATCCCATGAAATTGTGCTTCAAATCTGCTAGCCATAGATAAGATAAACTCTGGGGTTGTAAATGACCCCAAGCTACTCCTGCCCTTCAGAATTCTCTGACCTAGAGATTCCCCATGATGTTGTTATTTGACCACCTATAGACAGGTGAGCCCCTTCTCTGATTTTGTTCCCTTGTGGAAGTTACCTTGTCTTTCTCATTTTCTGGATAGTGGCCCCCAGACTCTGACCTCTGGAAGGTCTTATGCTGAAAGTTATCAACCCCCAACCCCACATCCATGCAAACCTGTCAAAATATCACCCAAATAAAGCTTGTTGTATGCTACTGCCTCCTCATGGACATGTATTTTTCCTGTGTGCTTAGTCGCTCAGCTATGTCTGACTTTTTGTGACCCCACGGTCTGTAGTCCACTGGGCTCCTCTGTCCATGGGGATTCAGCAGGTGAGAACACTGGAGTGGGTTGCCATGCCCTCCTTTCCTTTATCAGCTCCCAAGTCCCTCAAACTGCCTACATTTATATGCAAACAAACAAGCCTACCACAGTATGTGTGTGTATTGGTAGGAGACACAGACAGCTGTCAGAAAAAACAGACAGCTGATTACTCATAGCAAAGCAGCAGTCAAGAGTCCCAATCCTCAGAGAGCAATATGATGGGAGCCAAACCCAAAACTGAGATTCAGAGAGTGTATAGGGGTTGCTGGTACACCTAACCAACTCCCCTCCAGAAGGAGAGATATTCACTTATTAAATAAATATCTTTTGTAGGGGAAGACAGATTGAAGGGTTCATTATCCTGGGATATAAGCAAATATTTTTAGGAAGGAGAATGAAAGGACATTAAGACTCTAAATCTTTCAGGAGGTTCCTGTTTTTAGAGTCTCTACAGCTGTCAAACTTGTTATGCAAATTTGCTCACAAGGCTTGGACCATGCAGAAACAGAAGACTCTTTAGGGGAAATTGTCTCCCAAGAGAGTAGAGGCTCATCTCTTGAGAAGGAGGCCACGCAGGATAGTTGTTTCTGTTCCATGTGTCTAGGACATTGGCTAGGAAGACATAAGAGCTTGGAATGAGTCCCCTGCCTTGGGCTGCAATCACCTGAAGACACCATTACTCACTTGTCTGCTAGATGGGATGTGATGGCTTTAAAGTCCTGCTCATCTTGGATTGTTGACTGGATACATGACTTCTCCATCTGTATTGGACTTCTCACACATAAGCTCATTGTTCTTAGGGGGAGCTTCTCAATAGATAACTTGCTGCAAGGAAAGCTTTCCAAAGAACCAGATAGACACTGCATAACTTTTCATGACCAGCCTTGGAAATCACGTAGAATCACTTCTGTTGTACTCATCTAGTTGACACAATCACATGGCTGACTAATGTACTCTGTGTACATGTGTGTGAAGTCGCTTCAGTCACGTCCAACTCTCTGCATCCTCATGGACTGTAGCTTGCCAGGTTCCTCTGTCCATGAGATTCTCCAGGCAAGAATACTGGAGTAAGTTGCCATGCCCTTCTCCAGAGGATCTTTGCCATTCAGGAATCAAACCCAGGTCTACTGCACTGAAGGCAGATTCTTTACTGCTGAGCCACCAGGGAAGCCTAAGAATGGACATAAAACATATCTGTCAATGAACAGGCAAAAAATTAAGGCTACATTTTAAAAAGGCCAGTCTTAAAAGATGTTGGGAATATTTCTAAGAAGAAGCATATGAACAAAGATCCAAAGGTGTATAGAAAAAACTAGGCAAAAATCACAAGATATGTCAATTAGTTGTTGTTATCTGACTAAAGAACAGGTATTAAAGTTGGAATGTTGGGTAATAAAACATTAAAAGTAGACTGAGCAAGTGCTCAATATTCCTGAATGTCAGGATAAGTAGTTGTGTTTCTCTTTTAGGAAATAAAATTCGGTATGTCAAAATTAGTTATTATAGGAAAAGTGAGAACTTTGTTAGACTATGCTTATTTTATAGTTTATGTTGGTGGGGAGAAAGAAATTCCCCCCTATCCTTTCAAATTATTCTGGCTGGTCTAAGAATTAAACTGACATGAGAAAGATTAACAGGAGAAAAATCAAACAAACTTTAATAATATGTATACATGGGAACGACCCAGGAAAACCTGGGTAAGTCACTAGAATGGCCAAAGCCTTCATCTTAAATACCATCTTCAACTAAAGACAAAAGAGGATATCAGGGTAGTCATTTGGGACCCCAAAATAGAGGAAGGCAATTCACATAAAGATGGGGCACAGGGAGAACTCTGATGTTTACTACTTGCAGTTTCTTCATCACACCTAGTCTATATTCTTGGCACAGAACCTTTATCTAAATTATTTTAGGTAGTTAATGAGGTGCTAACAAGAAACATTTTCTGAATATTTTGCTTCTTAAAAACAATCAAATTAATCCTCCCACCAAAGAAGCACATTTTGGGGTGGCAAATCTGTTCCCCAAACCTATTCACTCATTTGTCTTATATGTATTGAAATTCAGCATAATCTTTCATTATCTCACTTGGTCTTATCATGCCTAAGCTTTTAATAATTTTTTAAATAACTAAAATGTATATTATTTCTGGAAAAATTTGAAGAAAACAGTATGTAATATAGCTTATATATCTCTTCAGAAAAAAAAAACCATTATAAGTATTAACTCAAAAGGATAAAATTATAATTGACCACTTATATATAATTGCCTGCTAATTCAAAGACTGAGAAAAGTTGTTCTTATTCCAGAGATTCATACATAAATAATTTATAATACTCTTCCCAATCAAGAAAGAGATGAACTAATGTATTTTGGAGCCAGAAACCAAGTCAGACACTTCACTTAAAAGCATTAATTGAACTCTAAAATCTATCCCACATACTATTTTCCTCATTTTAAAAGCTGAGAAAATAATTTTATGCATAGAAATCTTGAGGGACTTCTATATAGTCTCCTTTGCCAGTAAGTCGTAGAACCAGAGTTCAAACACAGGCACCTCTAGGCTAAAGCTTGAGCTTCTCCCATGCCATTCTTTAATGTATCATTAGGCAGTTTGGTTGCTTCATATGGTTTCTTTGGTATACTGATGTGTGTTGCCATAAATCAAGTGTAAGATACAGAGTTAAATGCTGAGCTTCTCAGCCCAAGGAAATAGAAATTATTTTCTTGCCCTTTTTTATGCTAAGAAGTTATATTCTTTAGAAAAATTCCATCTTTCAAAAATACAAACTGAACACCCAAGTGATCTAATTACCTCATTATCTTTCTATACTTTCAGCTATGTCTAGATAAGACAGAAATATTTTCAAATAGAAGTTTGAAATATACATTTATGACTCATATTCAGAGATTCAAAGGGATTTACAATAAATAATTTCTATTTTAGAACCTTTACTTCAGAGAAGAAAGATTACTTTAGAAAAAAGTTCATGTAAGAATAGTTTCAAACAGAAGTGAAAATAGCCACAAAATTTTTTTTAAATAACACAGTGATAAAATCCACTCTATCTAGGTCATTTCCATTCAGTGAAGTTGGTTAAACTAGTTTCCTCATTGTAATTTTTATAGTTAAGTTTTTTCCTCTTTTTTTTTTCACCTATCTCTGTGGTAACGAAGCCAATGCCTGTGAGTGCTCAGGGAAGCTGTTTTAAAAATTCACTCTTACTTCTTGGCCATAAAGTAAAAGTGTAATATATTCATATAAATAAATAGACTCACATCTGCTTGCCTTGTTCATGAAGTTGTTCATGAAGTGATGCAGTTGGGATATGTTTCGCTTTATTACAGAAGACACTTTGTCCTGTGAGTGCAGAATGATCCATTAGGGCTAAGTGCTTCACATCCTGTGCACTCTCCCGTCACCTGGATCCCACTGGCGTTGCAGTGTGACTCAGAATCACGCAGCCTGAGTGCAGATGCGTGCAAAGAATGCTGATCATGGTTCGTTGAAAAAGAAAAAAAAAAAAAGAATGCCTTCTATACTCATATGGAAAATGTTATAATAATATTAAAATATATTATTAAATATTAAATATTAATATATATAGTAAAATATAGTATTAAATAGTATTAAAGTATAAAAATAGGGAAACTAAATTTGTCACAATCTCAGCAAGACCTCTGTGTTTAGGGAATATACTAGGAAAGAAAATGCATATGAATGTGCAAGTGACTTAAAGGAAGGGAAAATTCACTACTTAAATATCCCCACCCGCAGGACTGCCTTTCTACTTGAGAGATGAAACCACTTGAGAGAAGAACAGTGTTTTCCCTTTTCCCCCCATTATTGTACCTGTCGAAAGGTTAGGTACCTAAGCATACGCAGAAAGAATGAAAGAGATGAAAAGAAGTACACACTTTAGATATGTTAATAAAGCATTTCACAGAGATCTGATTTGGAAGCTGCAGAGTTTAATGGGGTATATTGATATACACAATTCTTCCAGATTTTGGAGACAAAGTGGCGTCTTTTTCTTCTCTTTTAAGAAAAAAAAAGTTGTGTGTGTGTGTGTGTGTTTTCAGTTTCTTCTTTAAAAAACTAAAATCAAACCACTTAAGAGAGTGAAATCCATGAAGAAAGAACTATGTGGAGGAAGATGAGACACTATTAGTTTATGTTTAAACTGTCAAAGTTACTCATTTTGCCCTCATTTTACTTTAAAATACAAGATCAACGATAGTAGTAGTGACAGTTTTCAGCCCTAATTTTATCTCAAGTAGAGATTTCACTAACTTTTCTAGGTTAAGGCTGAAGAGTCTTTCTTATTTCATAATAAATGCATGTGTGTTAGCAGAAAATAATAGCTTCTTTCATAATCATAGTCTATTTGTACTTAGGTATAACATCTAAAAATTTTCAGATTACTCATCACTAATTATAATCTCAAATAAGACTTTCAACAGGTAAAAAATATCAAAATAATTTTGATTGGCCCTTATATATGGAAACAATAAAATTAAAATATAATTAAAGTTATATGGCCACATGTTTCACTTCCTATGAATATTCTAATTAGCTATAAGTAGCTTATGCAGGGGACATACATTAAAGAATATTCGAGTGTGCAAATATTTGAGTACTTTTTTCAGTTGAATGGGATTACATTCTGGAATGTTGACTTTTCTACATTTTACACTTGCATGTTTTTCTCTTTAAATGTTAAATCTTAATTTTCTTATAAGAGCCATGTAAGAAATCTCTCTGGTGTCCTAAATAATTCTTATTCTAATCATGAACATGAATAGATACTCAGCTTTTAACTAAATATGAAAAATATGTATCTGTAAATCATGCCTGTCCTTAGCCTGAATGTACTTATTTTATTGTATTTTACATGATCTTTATTGTTGACTTAACATCTTTGTCATTTTCATTTTCTTCTTTTTTCATATGCCAAAGTACTTTGCATTGTTTTGCTATGTTTAGAAAGACAGCTTTACACAGAGTAAAATGACCTTTCATTTACTGTCAGTTTAATTAATTCCTTCACATGAATTTATTTTTAGATATATTGGATTAATGATTCTTTGCTAATACATGTAATTGTTAAAAATATGGGAATAGTTTATGGAGTATACAGGGTTTTCATAATGATAGCTGAGAATTAATAACAAAAAATAACTCTAGGCAATTCTATAGCAGTAGAAAATGGAGAATGTTTATAAAAATACATGAACTCATAAAGAGCATAAGTTTTACTATCGGTATAGTGAGATCCATGTTTTTGAGAATGTGATCAGTGAGATGAAGAATATGAAGTTCAAGGACAGTTTAACACTTTATTAGAAACTTTCTGATTAGACGTTATCCTTTTTGATTTTAAATATCATCAACTTAAATAGTGTTATTTTTCTATAACACTTCTACAAACTCATCAAATGACTTTATTAAATAACTTATTTTGAAAATTTATTTTACTTATTCATTTTTGGCTGTTCTGAGTCTTTATTACCATGCTGAGCCTTTCTCTAGTTGTGGCAAGTGGGGGGTACTCTCTAGCTGCGTTGCACAGGCTTCTCATTGCAGCGGCTTCTCTTGCTGTTGAGTGCAGGTTCTAGGCATGCAGGTTCAGTAGCTGTGGCTCCAGACTCTAGAGCATGGGCTCAGTAATTGTACCCAGGGGCTTAGTTGCACTGCCGTATGTGGAATCTCCCTAGACCAGAGATCTAACTTGTGTCCCCTGGATTGGCAGGTAGACTCTTAACCACTGGGCCATCAGAGAAGTCCTATCAAATGACTTCCGCTTTAAATGTTTATGCAGTTATGATAAAAGGCAGTAGATTACATTTTTAAGATTATTCAAAGGAAGCATTATTTAACCTGAGTAGCTCAAACGTGTAAAAGAACTGTGGTTACTTTGCAGTGATTTCTAAATTTAAGCATACATGATGTGAATTGCAGAGCATTTTACGTGGAATATTAATGCAAAAGAGTTCAAATAGGTACCTGTCTCATCTAGATCATTACTTAAAGTTTCTGTTTAATTGTACTTGAAAGAGGAATCTAACAGAGATTAAGATCTAGATATTAGCATGTCTTTGCCTACTAGGGAATATGAAAACATGGCCTGAGTTTTCAGTCTTAATTGGAATTTATCAAATGGAAAATAGTTGCAAATGAAAAGTAAAACTAATTTACATATTGGTAAATATTAGGAAACAAAAATAGTACATTTCTAAGATGTAGAAAAAGAACAATGTATTCTTAAGCAGTCTCCAGAAGGAAACAGACAAAAGAGTAACACATAGGGGAAATACGAGTATAAAGTGAAGCGTGGAAGTGCACAGCTCTTCAAGTGTGCTAACACCCAATGTTAAGAATTTTAATTAAAAATAAAGTATACTTATTTATGTATCAGTTTTCTGTGCTACTTATATTTATTGTAGTTGGTTAATCTTTGCTTGGACATTGCTCCATATGAAAAATGACTTGGTGAAAAAATGAATAGCCTTGTGTGCAAATCAAAGTATCTTTCTAAATATGTGTGCTCTAATTTAGGAGTCCTTTGGAGATGGCTTTTAATTTTCAGTTGTCTGACAATCTTAAAATTGTAAAGTTTCCTTATCACACATCACACATTGGTAATGGGTTTTTTAAAATAGCCCTAAAATTAAGTAACTCCTATTAATATAAATCTTATTAACTGGGAGAGATGCCAATGGATATTTCTGTTTTATACATAAGGAATTTTAAGTCTTCTGAGTCCTGATTTCATTCTTTCCATTGTCTAATGGTAATATTGTCTCTCTTAGATGTTGAACACTTTCATTAATATGATTCTGTATACATTAGGAATTGTTTTTAATTGAATAGGTTCTTATTGTCTATACAAGTGAATTTTTGTCTAGCTGGTTATCTATAGTGATGAATCTTTTCTTTCATTAAATGTGTACATTAATATATGTAAATATAAATATTTACATTATAACTACAAATTTGTGAATGTATATATAGTGTCTATACATAAATATATTTGCATATATATACATTTATGCTGCTGCTGCTAAGTCACTTCAGTCGTGTCCGACTCTGTGCGACCCCAGAGATGGCAGCCCACCAGGCTCCCCCATCCGTGGGATTCTCCAGGCAAGAACACTGGAGTGGGTTGCCATTTCCTTCTCCAATGCATGAAAGTGAAAAGTCAAAGTGAAGTTGCTCAGTTGTGTCCAACTCCCAGCCATCCCATGGACTGCAGCCTAGCAGGCTCTTCTGTCCATGGGATTTGCCAGGCAAGTGTACTGGAGTGGGGTGCCATTGCCTTCTCCTATATACATTATATATACATATAAATTTCAATAAACTAAAGTAAAATATGAGTAAAACAAATGTTATTATTTTTTTGCTGCCCCCAAAATACCTGCTGATATTATTTGCAGTTTTAGAAGCAACATGTAGAGGTTATGGAGTAATGTTTGTATATTTGCAAACATGAAATATTAAAAGTTAGTGTCATATTTGCTGTTATAAAGGAGGGGCATATTTTTAATCTTGGAAGAAATTTCTTTTTAAACAGCATCATTTATTGTAAGCAGTAGTAATGATACATATAGTGATCAATTACATTTCATTATCCCCCTTTGTTTATATTCTCATGAAAATTGAAATAGGCCATCATGAGAATTCTGTATGGATGGCACATGGTATTCAATAAAGAAAGAATAAATACCTTTTTAAATTACTCACCCATGACTTTTGCAGCTCTGCTTTATGAATACATTTGTAAATCAATGGTCCTATTTCTTAAAATGATGAATAGCAAATGTTTATTTAAACCCTGGGCTATTAATGAACAGATACATCAAAAGTTAGGCATTACCCAAGTATAGAAGATGACTTTCTTTAACTGCACAAATCAAAGAACCATTTTTACTGCTAATATGCACATTTTAAGGAAAGGGATAAATCAGTTTATCAATATTAAAAATAGTAATTACTTTTAGTTTATTTTGAATCTTTGAAAATGTGTTTAAAAACTTATATAAATTTATATGTAACTGTTTCAGTGAAAATATAGTTAGTTTTACTTTATCCTTCATACTAACAATTTTCTGAAAATCACTTAAACTTTTTATTTTCTTTTTATTGGACCATTATATTTCTTGATTAACTTAGAGTGTACTTTCTCTTGTTTGCTCAGTTAACTTGCTTAACACAGCTATTTTCACTGATAACACAGAGAGAAAATTTCACTTTAGTTTATGGCTGTATGAAGTATCTCCAAATCTGCCTATATAGATCTTCACTCGGTTGCTCAGTCGTATCCAACTCTTTGTGACCCCATGAATCGCAGCATACAGGCCTCCGTGTCCATCACCAACTCCCGGAGTTCACTCAAACTCACGTCCATCGAGTCCGTGATGCCATCCAGCCATCTCATCCTCTGTTGTCTGCTTCTTCTCCTGCCCCAAATCTCTCCCAGCATCAGAGTCTTTTCCAATGAGTTAACTCTTCACATGAGGTGGCCAACGTACTGGAGTTTCAGCTTTAGCCTCAGTCCTTCCAAAGAACTCCCAGGACCGATCTCCTTTAGAATGGACTGGTTGGATCTCCTTGCAGTCCAAGGGACTCTCAAGAGTATTCTCCAACACCACAGTTCAAAAGCATCAATTCTTCGGCACTCAGCTTTCTTCACAGTCCTACTCTCACATCCATACATGACCACTGGAAAAACCATATATCCAGTTATTATATCAGTTGTAACCTAAGAGTACTTAGATATAAGACTATATCATTGTAACTCTAAAAATTAAATAATAATTTCAATACCAATGCATTATATTGATTTTATATAATGAAAAGTCAATCTAAAACATTCATTACATCTTTTATATAGTGTTACTATCTCACACGCTAGTAAAGTAATGCTAAAAACTATCCAAGCCAGGCTTCAGCAATACATGAACCATGAAATTCCAGATGTTCAAGCTGGTTTTAGAAAAGGCAGAGGAACCAGAGATCAAATTGCCAACATCCACTGGATCATCAAAAAGGCAAGAGAATTCCAGAAAAACATCTATTTCTGTTTTACTGGCTATGTCAAAGCCTTTGACTGTGTGGGTCACAATAAACTGTGGAAAATTCTTCAAGAGATGGGAAAACCAGGCCACCTGACCTGCCTTTTGAGAAACCTATATGCAGGTCAGGAAGCAACAGTTAGAACCGGACATGGAACAACAGACTGGTTCCAAATAGGAAAAGGAGTACATCAAGGCTGTATATTATCACCCTGCTTATTTAACTTATATGCAGAGTACATCATGAGAAACACTGGGCTGGAAAAAGCACAAGCTGGATTCAAGATTGCCAGGAGAAATATCATAACCTCAGATTTGGAGATGACACCACCCTTATGGCATAAAATGAAGAGGAACTAAAAAGTCTCTCTATGAAAGTGAAAGAAGAGAGTGAAAAAGTTGGCTTAAAGGTCAACATTCAGAAAACAAAGATCATGGCATCTGGTCCCATCACTTCATGGGAATTAGATGGGGAAAAAATGTCAGACTATTTTTCTGGGCTCCAAAACCACTGCAGATGGTGATTGCAGCCATGAAATTAAGAGACGCTTACTCCTTGGAAGGAAAGTTATGACCAACCTAGATAGCATATTCAAAAGTGGAGACATTACTTTGCCAACAAATGTCATCTAGTCAAGGCTATGGTTTTTCCAGTAGTCATGTATGGATATGAGAGTTGGATTGTGAAGAAAGCTGAGCACTGAAGAATTTATGCTTTTGAGCTGTGGTGTTTGAGAAGACTCTTGAGAGTCCCTTGGACTGTAAGGAGATCAACCCTGGGTGTTCTTTGGAAGGACTGATGCTAGAGCTGAAACTCCAATACTTTGGCCACCTCATGCAAAGAGTTGACTCGTTGGAAAAGGCTCTGATGCTGGGAGGGATTGGGGGCAGGAGGAGAAGGGGACGACTGAGGATGAGATGGCTGGATGGCATCATCGACTTGATGGATGTGAGTATGAGTAAACTCCTGGAGCTGGCGATGGACAGGTAGGCCTGGCGTGCTGCAGTTTATGGGGTCGCAAAGAGTTGGACACGACTGAGCAACTAAACTGAACTGAACTATTCTCAGACAATAGTAAAGAGTTATGCTTCAAAGTTATTCAAGCTTGTAGTAAAATTGAAATATAAGAATCAACTGTAGTGGGTTAAACATTCTTACATGATTTTTTGTCATTTCTCCCCATGGAGAGACAAAGTTTATTTCTTACTCTTTGAATTTGGATAGGCCCTGCAGAGCCTGTCTTGTTTTGCCCGAAAGAGGAAGTATGGTGTGTAACATCTGAAATTGTACTGTAAAATATCAATAGCAGACATTTTTGCTATTAGTATAAATCTTCTCAGAACCCACATGCCTTGCTAAGGGAAATCCTCATTATAGAGTAGAAATCAAGGTCAAAAATGACTAAGATACTCTGGTGGAAACTCTTGTTGATCTCCCCATGGGCAGTCAATAGCAACTCCCTGTTTTGTAGGGGATCACTTTCACTTCTCACTTTCATGCATTGGAGAAGGAAATGGCAACCCACTCCAGTGTTCTTGCCTGGAGAATCCCAGGGATGGCGGAGCCTGGTGGGCTGCCATCTATGGGGTCACACAGAGTCGGACACAACTGAAGTGACTTAGCAGTGGCAGCAGCAGTCATCTCAAAGTTTCAGTATAGTTGAGACTCCCAGCCAACTATTGTTGCAGTCCCAGCCAACACTCCATAGAACAAAACAACTTCCTTGTCAACACTTAGAATCATTGTGTGGTTGGTGCTGTGTTAAATCACATTTGAAAGTAAAAAGGAAAAATGAAATAGATGGCACATTTAAAGTTTTAGATTATGTTTGTTAGAAGATAAAAAGTAAATGTTAATTAAAATGTTAATTAAAAAATAGCAGTTTCTTTTCTTCCCAACAGAATTTGAGTAGTTAAAAAAAAAGTTATACCCAGACCTTCAATATTACTCACAAAAAAATGGAAAGCAGTCACTCAAAATAATTTTGATCTAGTAATATGTTTAATGAGGGGATTATTGTTAATTTACATAGATTGATCATAGAATTAGCACTTACCTGAAGTTGAGATAAGCATGTAACTTGGCAGATGTGCTAGTGAGAGGAAAAAATGAAATGACCAGATATGATCTCACAAAGGAATTAAATTGTATTTAATCTGCATATATATTTCAGTGAAATTTAATAAATTGATATTTTGGCAATATATATTTTTTCTGTGAGTTTGACTGCTAAAGATAATTTCTGATAAATTCAGGATATATTGATAAGAATAAATTTATACTTCTGTAGATCTCACCATTGATCAACAATTCTCAATACTGGTTGTGTAATAAAGACTTCTGGGGATAATCAACAGTAACAACAATTCTGTCTAAACCCTACTCAGAGCGGTCAATTAAGAATGTATGAATATGGATCTTAAACATAGTCATTTAAAGCACTCTATTTAATTTAATATTTGTCATAGCTATGAACCACTTCTCTAGTCAACTACAAGTCTTTTAATACATTTTTGCCCGGTGAGCTCCACTAAAGTATTCAACCAGACTCTAAGAATCACCTTTTGTGTCATACTGTCTATTTAAAAAATAATACTTGTTAAACATTTTTTTTCTTTTTTTTCTTTTCTTTTTTTTTTGCTGTGGCAATTCTGTGTAACTAGAAACCTGCATATGTGGGGCTTTTAGCACATGGCTTTTCACTTTATTGCTCACTAGTCTGTGAGTCATCTGTGGCCTCAAGGTCTGCCATGGGGTCAGTTAGAATACAGTCCAGGCAATGCTTGGGGCTTCTCCACACTTGTCATACTCTGTGACCCATGCTGAAGGATCAGTGGCTCCTTATGGAATAGGCTAGAAGAAAAAGAGGGCTGGCAGAACTCACATGTCTTTTAAGACATGCTCAGAAATAGTGCTTTGTCATTCTGTCCACACTTGATTGGACAAATAAATTTCATGGACAAATCCAGCAGTCTGTGAGGCAAGGGCATATACTCCATTCATATGGAAAACATGGCAAAGTCAGGGAGCAGAGGAGAGGTTTGGAATAAACATCACTACTTACCACTGTGCTCATAGATATACTAACAACATGTTGTATTTGCTGCACCTGGAAAAAAACAATGCAAAAAAATTTTTATTTTGCAACAAGTTTTTTACATCTTGATGAAGACTTGATGGCTTGCTTGTATTTAACTCAGATTTGGCTAAAGTTAGCTTACTATGTAGCATTCACTGAATAGGAGAGTATTTTGATTTATTTTCTTGGATAATTAAGTATATAACCCTCAATAAGCTTTTATTTTTATGCTTTATATTGAAACTTGAATTGAAATGTAAAATGTAAAAATATGTGTTATATATACTTCTGTAATGGTATTGAAGATTTAAAAAATATAAATATTCGAGTGAAATGAATGCTCTATTAATTTACAGGATATAAGCATATATTGTAAAGGTTCTATATTGATTATTGTTCTGCGTGTTTGTCAAAATTTTGAAGAGTCCTTTTATATCCTAATGTAGAGAAGTATAGGTAAAGCAGACTTGCTGCTGTATTTCTACTAGACTGAGAAATAGCCAGGCATATTTCTCTATTAAATATTGAAAAGTAGAAAATTAGAATCAGTCTTCAAGAATAGAGTTTATTATTATATATTAGAAGTTAATTTATTTGTCCAAATGTCTGATGCATCCATTTCCTCTTGCCATGTGCTACGAAGTTACTGCACTAAAACTTCTGCTGACACTGTTTTATAGAATCACCAAAAGAAATAAACTTTGGTATCAATTTCACAGAAAAGTAAGAGACTGAACACTTAATCAAGCAGTAGAAGATAGTATAAAATGCTAAAAAGTTCAAGTGGACATTCTTTTCTACTTTTTAAAACAACTATCACCCAAAGAAGGATTTCATCAGTTTGAAACCTATTGAGTTATATCTGTTTAGACGTACTAAAGAAAGCAAAAAGTTAATTATACTCTAATTTCCAACTCTCATGGAAAGTTTATAATTCAGATATCAGCAAAAAGTTAAAATAATTTGAAGTGGTCAGCAAAGAGCTTATTGCTGATCATTGTTAACATTGCTGATCATTGTTAACAATCTACAACTAACACATGAGAAATCATATCACATAAAGTAACAAAAAGATTAACTCAAATGAACAGACTAAAGAAACATTGAAGAATATTATGTACATTTCAGTGGAGAGATTTTGATATTGATTTGGCAATTACTACTAAACTGAAGGGGTTTCTCAGGTGGCCCAGTGGTAAAAACTTTGCCTGAACTGTAGGAGACAGTTGGTTTGATCCCTGAGTTGGGAAGAACCAATGGAGAAGGAAATAATGGTTCACTCCAGTTTTCTTGCCTGCATGTGAATATGCCTATTCAAAGAAAGTTATTATGATGTAAGATATTATTATAATAAAGTTTATTATAATACAAGTCACCATTATTTATCATATAACAATCCTATGGGCTATTTATCTTAACAAATTAAGTGAAATTTCAGAACTTGTCAATATTTGATAAAACAATTTGAAGGTATCTTGGTCCATTTTAAAACTACATCTTTTTTTGTGTCCAATAGAATCTAGAGTATAAAAATTATGGTAGGAACGTAAAATATGGAAGCAGCAAGGCAGAGTATAATACAAAGTTTTTCTTTGTTTCCTGTCTTTCTTTTTTTCATATTTCTTCAATTTCCATTTTTGTTTTCCCTTCCTTTCTTTTCTTTTCTTCTCTATTTTCCTCATTCTTTGATAAAATCACTAAAAAAATTAAACCTCCTATAGAAAAATAATTGCTATGTTGAATAGGCATAGTCAGCCGGCATGTCTTACATTTTCTACTTCAAATAATTTCTTAGGCTTCCCTTGTAAGCCACTGGAAATGTTAAAAACTTCTGCTGAAAAAATATGTTATATAATAATAATTTTGCTGGGAAATACAGAAAACAAGCAAAGTTCACAGAAATAGTAATTTGCTATACCATGAATAGCAGATTTTGAGGGAAAGTGGGAAAAAAGGATTTTAAGATTATAAGGTCTGATTACAACATTTAACAGATGAGAACAAATGGTCAGGAAAGGCACATGCCTTGACTCAAATCATATGGTAGAAAGGAACTCAAAATAATGATCCTGGCCTCAAATTTAAGCATAAATTTTAGATACATACATTCTTTAAAAAAATTTCCCATGGCATATTATGACAATATCAAATGTTTTATATATGGGTGTCACTGTAAAATTAGATATCTCTATTTAGATATTTTATTATAATTAGATGGTTATACTATTTCCTAGGAATTTGAAGTTATCTGCCATATCCTCTTTTCTACCCATCCAATGATATTGGGGGGAAATGTGACATTTTATGATCTTGCCTGAAATATTACTTTTATCATGTTTCTCATATCAGAACAAGTGCCATAAATCCATCAGGTTGCAAAGGGACTGGGGAGTTTATGCTTCCTAACTGCTCATAGGGAAATGCATTGATTGGTGAGCACACAGGAATAACATAAATAAAATTGAGCACGTAGGCTTTAGGAACTCAAAAAATGAGTTTTGAATAGAGAAACAGGTTAACAATAAAGGGATGACAAAATTTGTACTATGAACACATTGACAAAAAGAAAGCTAGAGTAGCTGTATTGATTTAAGGAAAAGCATACTTCAGAAAAATGAAGATTATCAGGAATAAAGAAGAATATGATGAAAAAGTAGTTAATTCTCTATTTCTATAAAAAAGAATTCTAACATATCTAGAAGAAACATAGGAATTTTGGACTTGGTGGTGAGTTTTCAGCTACAATGCCAAAAGTATATTCCATGAATAAAAAATAAGTTGGATTTTATTAAAATTAAATTATTTAAAATTGAATTATTTGTTACAATTAAATTTATTAAAATTAAAAACTTTTGCCCTGAAAAAGATACTGTTAAGAAAATGAAAAGATGAGTCATTCCCTGAGAGGATATAATTGTGAATCACATACTGGATAAGGAACATGTATACAGAATTTCCAAAGAACTCTTCAAACTCAAAAGTGATACAAGCTAATAAGATATATGAGTGGGGAAGAACAGACACATCCCCCATAAGGAAGATTTAAAAAGAAAAACATTATATAAACAATCCTCCTAAAATATTGCATAGCTCCCAGTTCCTTAATGTAAACTTCACATAGTTACTTCTTTTAAAGAGTGGGACACAGGATAAAAAGATTAACTGTACAGTGGGAAAAAAACCTGAGAAACCCTACCTTTCCCAGGGGATCATGGTCAACATCAATAATAATAACATCAGTAGTTTGTATTTTTGTGATGATGTAATGTTGCTGCACTTTATCTGAGTGGTCTCCCTCCCCAAACACATAACTCCGGTCTAATCATGAGAAAAAAATATCAGAAAAAAATCCAGTGAGAGAAACCTACAAAATACCTGAGTCATATTCTTCTAAATTGTCAAGATCATCAAAAGTAACAATTGTCTGAGATACTGTCACAATGTGGAAGAGCCTAAGGAGACATGATGGCTAACTATGTAATGTGATATTTGAATTGGAAGTCTGGAACAGATAAGGGAAATTAGATATAAACCAAGGAAATCTGAGTAAAGTACAGGTTTTATTTAACAATTCTTAATCAATTATGGATTAAGATTGCTGCATTTGTTCTGATAAATGTACCATATTCATGTAGGTTTTTCACCATCAGGGAAAGTGTGTTGGGTATATAGGAGCACCATCTACAATCTTTGCATTATATCTGTAAGTCTAAAACTATTTAAAAACTATATATATTTATATATCTGTATCTATTTAAAAGAATGAAATAGATCAGCCAAATTATTTTCCCTGAAATTGTGACATTTTATATCTTCACAGGTCTTAGAATACCCACTTCCTTGCAAACTATGAGAATTTGGATAATATATCTTTAAAAGTTTGGTCAGCATGACAAAAATGTATCAGCTAATCAATCTATATGTGCCTATTTTTTTCTTATCTACATTTGAAAATTCATTTCACTTTCTATTAGTATAGCAACCATTCCAAGAATTGCAGCCTATTTAGTTAACTACTCTCTTTCCAAGGAACTGCACTGTGTCTATATCCTAAAGCCATTGTCTGTGTTCTCATTTGGTTTTAACACACTTCTCCAGAATGGTGTTTTTAACTATAAAACCACTAGCCATTCCTGTTGACCCTGAGAGATTCTACTGTATTCACCCATGATACTGAACTTTTTGTTTTAATGACACTGGTGTGAATAGGATCTAAATTCACTACATTGCCTTGGATAATGGTCTAGATTGCAGGTCAGCCAAGTGAACTTCTGTGTAATTCCCTATTTTCACCTACTGACTTCTCATGTTCTTGCTTGCTTTTCAGTAAAAATTGCACAGAATATACCTCTGTCTCTATTACTATACATATATGCACTGTTTATAATTTTATGCCCTTAATTTCAAATATTTTTCTACAGATTCTACTTCATGCAATACATCAGTTTTTTTTTTAATTTTTTATTTTTTTAGTTTGTTTTGCTTTACAATACTGTATTTGTTTTGCTACACATCGACATGGATCAGCCACGAGTGTACATGATCTCCCAATCCCGACCCTCACCTCCCCCCTCCCGCCTCACACCCTCTCTCTGGATTATCCCCATGCATCAGTCCCAAGCACCCTGCATCCTGCATCAAACCTGGACTGGTGATTCGTTACACTTATGATATCACAGTTGTTACATTGCCACTCTGCCAACCAATCCCACCCTCTCCTTCTCCTACAGAGTCCAAAAGGCCGTTCTATACATCTGTGTCTCTTTTGCTGTCTTGCGTACAGGTTTATCATTACCATCATTCTAAATTCCATATATATGTGTGAGTATACTGTATTGGTGTTTTTCTTTCTGGCTTACTTCACTCTGTATAATCGGCTCCAGCGTCATCCACCTCATTAGAACTGATTCAAATGTATTCTTTTTAATAGCTGAGTAATACTCCATTGTGTATATGTACCACAGCTTTCTTATCCATTCATCTGCTGATGGGCATCTAGGTTGCTTCCATGTCCTGGC
>SJXQ01003153.1:166553-190569 GCA_006408695.1 Aepyceros melampus
CTGGAAATAAAAGCAAAAATAAACAAATGGGATCTAATTAAAATTAAAAGCTTCTGCACAACAAAGGAAACTATAAGCAAGGTGAAAAGACAGCCTTCTGAATGGGAGAAAATAATAACAAATGAAACAACAGACAAACAACTAATCTCAAAAATATACAAGCAGCTTATGCAGCTCAACTCCAGAAAAATAAATGACCCAATCAAAAAATGGGCCAAAGAACTAAATAGACACTTCTCCAAAGAAGACATACGAATGGCTAACAAACACATGAAAAGATGCTCAACATCACTCATTATCAGAGAAATGCAAATCAAAACCACAATGAGGTACCATTTCACACCAGTCAGAATGGCTGCGATGCAAAAGTCAACAAGCAATAAATGCTGGAGAGGGTGTGGAGAAAAGGGAACCCTCTTACACTGTTGGTGGGAATGCAAATTAGTACAGCCACTATGGAGAACAGTGTGGAGATTCCTTGAAAAATTGCAAATAGAACTGCCTTATGATCCAGCGATCCCACTGCTGGGCATACACTCCAAGGAAACCAGAATTGAAAGAGACACGTGTACCCCAATGTTCATTGCGGCACTGTTTATAATAGCCAGGACATGGAAGCAACCTAGATGCCCATCAGCAGATGAATGGATAAGAAAGCTGTGGTACAAATACATCAGTTTTTTAATGCAATGTTACTCAGTCTATCACTTCCTACATTATATTCATTGAGAGATACTCTTTGAGTTAAATATTTATTTTTGTTAATTTAAATCATTTATATTTCCTTATCTAAGCAACTTATAAAGCAATTTGACAGATAAACTGACTCATTGGAAAAGACTAATGCTGGGAAAGATTGAAGGCTGGAGGAGAAGGGAATGACAGAGGATAAGATGGTTAGATGGCATCAGCACCTTGATGGACATGAGTTTGAGTAAGCTCTGGGAGTTGGTGATGGACAGGGAACCCTGGCATGCTGCAGTCCATGGAGTCACAAAGAGTTGGACATGACTGAGAAACTGAACTGACAGACAAAATTTATTTTTTTTGGCTGCCTACCATATCAGCATCACTCAACAGATTTTCACATCTAAAGATACCAAAAACAAAGTTGTAATTGTCATGAAACTCTGCCAAAGATAACTTTGTTAAATAAAGAAAATGATGCTGTGATGTCACTCTCAAGTTGAAAACTGCCTTTTGCTTGTCTTGAAAAAGCCTTTTGCAGCTGAAACAAAAGTGTCACTTTCCAGGGTGGGATAGAGTAGGGAAGAGTAAGACAGGTTATATAGCCATCATTTTCAAACTCTCACTATACAAAAGATTATAGAACTGATGCAGCTTTCTTAGTCCTCTAGTTAAGAAACATTTGCTAATCTCCTATACACAATCTTAATCAGAATAATATATCAATATAGGAATTAAATTCCAATATAATTTCTTTCAGAGAAAAATGTTTAGTTATGCACCAACAGTAATATAAGATAAATAATTTTATTTCAGATGGGTAATAACTGGATTTTACCTGAATTGTTTGAAAGCGGAATGTATGAAAACTACTTCTATAAATGTTGATATGTCTCCTACACCATCAAAACTTAAGGGATAAGAAGGTTATAGTCTACATAATAGGCTTAGATGTATTTGGGTTTGAATAAATATTTATAGTGTCAACTTTAATTTTTATTATTCTTTTTTAAATTTGTATTTAACCCTGTTTCTACATCAATCATTCCCCTTGAGACTATTCCATAAGCCAGTATGTATGTGGTGTTTGCATTTGGTATAAAAAAACAGATTACTACTGACAAAGATTCATGTACATGTGAAGTTATTGTAGAATCTCGGTATGGTAGGAAAATTTTCATTAAACAAATAACTTGGGGGAAAAATTACTATTTGAAAGAAATGAGAACCATCTCTAATGTATTATATCCATAATATATTATTATAATATATCCATAATTGCTGGAAGCCAGAGTGAGGAATCCCACCCGTGAGATGGTCACGTGGCAGAGATTTGATGGGCAAGGACGAGTCAGATCTCAGGTTTTTCCCCCTGGCATTTCCTGAGCATGTACCCCCCGCAAAATAAGAATCTGCCTGCTTTTCCACTCTTCTGACATTCTCTGGAAAAAGTCAGTTTAAAAGGGTGTTTCAGTCCAAAAACCTCTCTGATGGCTTTCTAGCCTGCCTGCAGGATGTGTACAGCTGCGCATGTGATTGTTTGAGGCCTCTCGATTGCGGGAGGCACAGGAAGTTTAAAACATCCTAGGATGTAGGGGCTTCCAAGGAGTCATAATCATTAGAACAGGACTGATTAAAGGTTTCATTTGTTGAGCCAATACTTGTTGCCAAATTTTCATATCTTTTATGGTTGGTATATAGAAAAACAGGTAGTAGACCTGGTATTAGCAATATTAGATCTTTGAGTTAAGTACTTTCTTTATTATAACTCACTGCACCTTTGTCCTACAGGAATGTAACTTTATTTAGTATATTGATGGTAATGCAGAGTAAAGAAGAAACACTTCTAGGGAAAAGGAGTTTTCTGCTTGATAGACAGTTACCCAGGAAGAAGAGCCATAAAAATGTTAACAGGCCTCTTGGCCAGAAGATGATGTAAACCACCTGAGACCTTTTGTAAACGGGACGGTATGCAAATAGAAAGCCTTGTCTCAATGAGGGTCAAGACTGCTGCCCCTGCATAACTCTGCATATTCCGTTATGTACAACTTGGGGTTTATAACCTGATTTTGAAAAATAAAGTTTTGGGAGTCTTGCACCGATGCTGGGCTTCCCGCGTATCTCCTATTTTCTCTAATTTCTGGCTGAATTCCCATCTGGGGCATGGAGGCTCGCCATGTCTACTTATTTGTCCCGGCTTCTAAGATATCTGTAAGAGAGAGAGTCCAGGGCGGGGTACTCTCCGATATTCAAACGAATCCTGGTGGCCTAACGTAGATGGTGCAAGCTCCTTGTCTGGAACTTTATTGGCTTTCCATGTAAACCAAGTTATTCAGCCTCCTTTTCTCCATCTAAAATTTCCCTGCTATACTATTTCTTCCTAATCTAATATTTCTAAATAAATAAGTTTTTCCTCGCCCACGCCGTCCCCACTTCGAATCACCCTGGATCCACCGGGGCTGGACCCCGGCACATAATAATAGAAAATAGTAATCAGTCCCAGCATCTAAAAATTGAACATAATGTTTTACTCAAAAAAGAAAAGAAAAAAGTAGTATGAGAAATAAATTCATGTGGAAAAGAAAAGACCAAATAAATATAGTGTGCAATATGGATTAATCTGTTATATATGTGAAAAATATTCATATGTAATAAAAATACAGATGAAGAAACAAACTTGATCCATAGATTTGAGCCAATTATACAGAGTGAAGTAAGCCAGGAAGAAAAACACCAATACAGTATACAAACACATATATATGGAATTTAGAAAGATTTTAACGATAACCCTGTATGCAAGACAGCAAAAGAAACACAGATGTATAGGACGGACTTTTGGACTCTGTGGGAGAGGGAGAGGGTGGGATGGTTTGGGAGAATGGCACTGAAACATGTATACTATCATGTAAGAAATGAATCGCCAGTCTATGATCGATACAGGATACAGGATGCTTGGGGCTGGTGCACGGGGATGATCCAGAGGGATAGTATGGGGAGGGAGGTGGGAGGGGGGTTCAGGATTGGGAACACGTGTACACCCGTGGCAGATTCATGCTGATGTATGGAAAACCAATACAATATTGTAAAGTAAAGAGAAAAAAAGTTAAAAAAGTTACTGTGACTATGTAAAAAAATAAAATAAAAAATTAATTTCAGTGGCAAACAATTTGTTGAAATATGACAGAAGTGAAGTTTAAAATATAATATTGTATCTAGTAAATTCTGACATTTTACTAAATTTTACTTATTTTCAGGAGCCTGGACTATCCCTACTTTGTTTCCATTCACCTCATATAAATCAAATCCGTTCATATCTTTAATTTTTTTCTGAAGTATACTTTCTGATGGTTTAAAGCTTCCATCCATATAAATTTTAACAATTTAGACAACTTAGTCCCAATGTGTAATTTCTTATGTTGTATAACTGTTAGAATAGTAAAATTTCCAATTTTGTGATGTGTGTGTGTGTGTGTGTGTGTGTGTGTGTAAGAGAGATGCCCTCATGTTCCGCTCCTAGTTTGTAAAATCTCTGCAATGGGTTAAAAGGTTAAAGTTCATTAAGTTTTTCACTTAACAAATCTAATGGATTTGTGGATTAATTGGACAAATAATTACTCCAATTGTGCTCCAGAGAGTGTGGCTTTCAGATACAGCATTATTTAAGCCAGACTATAATACTCACATTTCCATCTAGGTCATCTGGAGAGGACAAAGTCCTAGTTGGTAATGGTTTGGGAAATTATAATTATATTTGATTATAATTATATATAATAGAGTTATAATTTCCTGTACTTGACTATGGTGACTTTAAAGGCTTCAGCTCACTGCTTCTGTCTGGACTCTGCATCATTAGACATGTCACTGCTCTGAATTATGTAGCCACCATTATGAAGGGTTATCCAAAATCATACATAGTTACATCATCAGTAGTCAATTGCTGGTTAGTAGAAAATGCTGCTTTCAAAAAAGGCATTCAGGTACCCATGCTCCTTTCATTTTGAGCTCTGCCATCATGTATGGCATGATATTTTCCTACATTTAACCAAAGATGGAGAAAAATACAGAATGCGTGGCTCTCTGCCAGGTTTCTATTGACTTAAGCCTGGACATGGTATAGTCACTTCTGCAGACATTTTATGGCAGAATTTAGTAATATGACCTCACCAAACTGTAAGAATAATTGGGAAATGCACTGTTAGCTATATGCACAAGTAGAGAAGGAAACTGATTATAGTAGATGCATAGTAATCTCTGGCTCAGAATTGACTTAAAAACTTGTAAACTTTACCACCTCAGAGTTTAAGTCCTAACAAATTTTACATATAATTAGATTCAGTCACAGAGAGATTGATTAATAGAAGACATATTTTTTGCATGCGGTATCAGTAATAATTTAATTGTAACTGCTTTTAAAGAAATATCACAGTAAAAAATAAAATCCCACAGTTGTGATAATTCTATTGACTTAAGCCTGGACATGGTATAGTCACTTCTGCAGACATTTTATGGCAGAATTTAGTAATATGACCTCACCAAACTGTAAGAATAATTGGGAAATGCACTGTTAGCTATATGCACAAGTAGAGAAGGAAACTGATTATAGTAGATGCATAGTAATCTCTGGCTCAGAATTGACTTAAAAACTTGTAAACTTTACCACCTCAGAGTTTAAGTCCTAACAAATTTTACATATAATTAGATTCAGTCACAGAGAGATTGATTAATAGAAGACATATTTTTTGCATGCGGTATCAGTAATAATTTAATTGTAACTGCTTTTAAAGAAATATCACAGTAAAAAATAAAATCCCACAGTTGTGATAAATTTTATTTTTGACAGTTTCTAGAATTTTCATCTTTCTTCAACATTTATCCTATTACACTCACAGTGTTCATTTGCACCTTCCACTTTCTGTAAAGTCTCTTCTAGGTTTCATATCACCTCTGTTTGTAACACAGTCTGTCCCTCCTTTAGCCCTTAAAATATGCTTAGATGCCTCTTTTCAGCAGGAAATGGGAAGATTCTTAAATTATTCTACTCATCTTGGAATCTTAAGAATAATTTTGTCCTTTTAAAAGAAGTTTTTGTCTCTTATTTTCCTTTGTGTCTAATACCAATAAGCATTAATTTCTTAAATTTGAGTATCCATTTTTCATTAGTTTTAAGAGCTACAAGTTATATATATATTTTTTTCCAGGCACTGTGTGTTTTATTTTATATATTTATTTATTTTGTTTTGCTTTACAATACTGNCAGGGAGGCCTGGCGTGCTGCGATTCATGAGGTTGTAGAGTCGCACATGACTGAGAGACTGAACTGAACTGAGGGACCTCATGTAAATAGAATTCAGTATTTACTCTGTTGCTACTGTCTTACTTCAGTCAGCATAATGTCCTCAAGGTTCAGTCACATTGCAGCAAGTGTCAGAATTTCCTTCCCCCTTAAGGTTGAATAATATTCCCATGCATGTGTGGTCCACATTTATTTTTGGTCCATTTATCCATCTGCAAGCACTTGGGTTGCTTCCACCTTATAGTTATTGCGAATAATGCTGCTATGAACATACATGTACAAATATCTCCTCGAAATCCTGTTTCAGTTCTCTTGGGAAGATTCTTTTTTTTTTTTTCCTGATGAATATTTAATGAGTGATAACCATATGCCTGGGCCATGAAGACAGAAGATATGGGATTCCATATGGAATTCATCACCTAACACTCACACCAAAGACCAGCCTTCTCTTTTATAATGATTTTCAGTGTCTGTTGAATTGGCTATAGGACTGGTGAGGAATAAAGCACAAGGAACTATAGATGACTTATTTGAGGTTTTTCCCCTGAATTAAATGTTTAATGTCTAAGTCGTTTCTCATGCCAACCATTACTCTTAAAGGAAAAAAAAAATCCCTCTGTTTATGATGATATTTATCAAGATACTATAATCAATTTTAATAGTGTGTAAAACACAAAAGAATTAGGAAAGTAAATTTCCTGGTAGGGAAATTACACATACAGATGATTATATCAAAACTGCANACCTCCTGACCTTTGTGTGTGTTGTTTAATATGGATATTTGCATTAGATCTACTCCAAAATAAAAATATTCAGTAATTTAGCCATAAAAGTATCTCTGCAGCAAAGAAGACAGTGCTGTATTGGGGAAACACAGAAAGAAACAGTAAAGACATTTTAAAAGCAGATATAATATCTTTAGAAATTTTCTCTACGTATGATGCAGTCATTTGTCAGTTGCCTGAAATCCTGATGATATTTGTAAATGAATGTGATTATTTGCCCCATAGTACATCATGTTCTTATTAACAAAAGAGTGATAGTCTGATAAACAAAATTGCCTGATTTATTAAAATTTCAGAATAAGGATTGTCTGCATGGTTCCTGTTATTATAACACAAAGTGCACCGCTAAAACAATCTTGTATTCTTTTGAATATTTAAAGAAATGTGTCTCCTACCCTCCTGCATTTGAAAGCAAACTAATACTGCCTTTAGAATTGATAAAATATGGGTACATAAAAACTCCTATTATTAAACCATGTAACATGTCGTCTACTGATAATACTATCCAGATTAAATGGGCTCTTTCTCCACATGGTTATTACAATTTAAAATTTTTACCTTCCCTGTATTTTGATAGTATTTATCTTAGATTCTCCAATATGAACACAAGAAATACAAATGGAGCAAAATCTAAGCTCTGTAAAGCTAGAGGCCTCATATACTTTGTAGAGTGTCTGGGACCAAACAGACAGTTAATAAATGATGAATGTATAGATGAATGGATGGATGGATGGAGAGCAGGCTAAAAGATGCTAATAAATTTAGCCATATGGTAAAAAAAAGTTTATAAATACTTTCTTCCACTATTACCACTATTCAACATAGTATTGGAAATCTTAGCCACAGCAACCAGACAAGGAAAAGAAACAATCCAAATTGAAAGGTAAGAGGTTAAATTGTCACTATCTGCAGATGACAAGGTACTCTGTATAGAAAACCCTATGACGGTTTTCACAGAACTAGAATAGATAATCTTAAATTTATATAGAACCATAAAAGACCCAGAATTGCCAAAGCAATCCTGAGGAAAAAGAACAAAGCAAGAGGCACAATCCTCTTAGACTTCAGACAATACTACAAAGCTACAGTAACCAAAACAGCATGGTACAAGCACAAAAAGAGACAATAAGTAAATGGAACAGAATGGAGAACCCTAAAATAAACCCACATATCTACAGTCAATTAGTCTAGAACAAAGGAGCCAAGAATATACAATGGAGAAAAAACAATCTCTTCAGCAAATGGTACTGAGAAAGCTGGAAAGCTACATGTAAATCAATGGAATCAGAACACTCAAATAATATACAAAAATAAACTCAAAATGTCTTAAAGACCTAAATATAAAACATTACACCTTAATCCTCCTAGAAGAGAACATGGGCAAAAGATTCTCAGACTTAAATAGTTACCAATATTTTCTTATATCAATCTCTCAAGGCAAAAAATAAATAGATAAAAGCAAAAATAAACAAATGGGACTTAAAAGCTTTTTCACAGCAAACTATCAACAAAACAAAAGGACAACCTTCAAGATGGAAGAAAGTGTTAGTTGCTCAGTCATGTCCAACTCTTTGTGACTCTGTGGACTATACCCCACCAGGCTCCTCTGTCCATGGGATTTCCCAGGTGAGAATACTGGAGTGGACTGCAACGTCCTTCTCCAGGGGATCTTCCCAATCCAAGTCAAACCCAGGTCTCCCATATTGCAGACAGGCTCTTTGCCATCTGAGGCACTAGGAGAAAATATCTGCAAATGATGTGACTGACAAGGGGTTAATAGCCCCAAATATATAAACAACTCATAGAACTCAGTATCACAAAAACAACCCAGTCCAAAAATGGGTAGAAAACCTAAACAATATATTTTCTTTCCAAAGAAAACATACAAATGGCTAACAGCACATGAAAATATGCTTAACATTGCTAATTATTAGAGAAATGCAAATCAAAACTGCAATGAGATATCACCTCAAACCAGTCAGAATGGCTATCATCAAAAATCACAAATTATAAAAGCTGAAGGGGATGTGGAGAAAAGGGAACCTTCTTACACTATTGGTGGGGATGTACTATGGCGATTACTTTAAAAAACACTAAAATTAGAGCTAGTTTGGTCCAGATATTGCACTTCTGGGTACACATTCAGAAAAGATTAAAAAAGTTAATTCAAATAAATGCATGCACCCCAATGTTCATACCAACACTATTGATATTAGCCAAAACATGGAAACAACTTGCATGCCCATCAACAAATGATTGTCTTAAGAAGATAATGCAATATCACTCAGTCATAGAAAATAGTGAAATATTAACATTTGCAGCAATATGGGTGGACCTAGAGAATATCATACTAACTGAAGTATGTTAGAGAAAGGAAAACATTATATGATACCACTTATTTGTGGAATCTAAAAAACAATACAGATCAATCTATATAGAAAACATAAACAGACTTAACAAAGAACACAAATTTTTGGTTACCAAAGAGAAAAGGAATTAGTAAGGGGGCGTGGACAAGATAAATTAGGAATATTGAGATTAAGAGATAAAAGCCATTGTATATAAACTAGATAAGAAAAAAGGACTTACTGTATAAAAATGAGAGCCATATTCAATATCCTAACCAATAATGGAAAATAATCTCAAATATATATGTGTCTGTATATATGTGTGTGTGTGTATATATATATATACACACACACACTTAAAACTGATTCACTTTGCTGTACACCTAACTAACATAATATTGAAAGTCAACCATACTTCAATAAAAAATAAATATGTTTTCTTATCAGGTGAAAAAAATAACACGTATACAAGATTCTCAACAACTAGCCACAATCCATAAAGCCACAGATAAGTGACAAGGAAGAAGAGTGAAGGCAAAGGAGAAAGGGAAAGGTATACCCATCTGAATGCAGAGTTCCAAAGAATAGCAAGGAGAGATAAGGAAGCCTTCCTAAGTGATCAGTGCAAAGAAATAGAGGAAAACAATAGAATGGGAAAGACTAGAGTTCTCTTCAAAAAATTAGAGATACCAAGGGAACATTTTATGCAAAAATGGGCACAATAAAGGACAGAAATGGTCTGGACCTAACAGAAGCAGAAGATATTAAGAAGAAGTGGCAAGAATACACAGAAGAACGATCTTCAAAAAAGATCTTCATGATCCAGATAACCATGATGATGTGATCATTCACCTAGAGCCAGTCATCCTGGAGTGAGAAGTCAAGTGGCCTTCAGGAAGTATCACTATGAACAACATTAGTGGAGGTGATGGAATTCCAGTTGAGCTATTTCAAATCCTAAAAGATGATGCTGTGAAAGTGCTGAACTCAATATGCCAGCAAATTTGCAAAACTCAGCAGTGGCCACAGGACTGGAAAAGGTCAGTTTTCATTCCAGTCCCCCAAAAGGGTAAAGCTAAAGAATGCTCCAACTACCACACAATTGACTCATCTCACACACTAGGAAAGAATGCTCAAAATTCTCCAAGCTAAGCTTCAATGGTAAGTGAATCAAAAACTTTCAGATGTGCAAGCTGGATTTAGAAAAGGCAGAAGAACCAGAGATGAAATTGCCAGCATCTGTTGGATCATAGAAAAAGCAAGAGTTCCAGAAAAACATCTATTTCTGCTTTATTGACTGTGCCAAAGCCTTAGACTGTGTGGATCACAACAAACTGCAGAAAATTCTTCAACAAATGGGAATATCAGACCACTTTACCTGCCTCCTGAGAAATCTGTATGCAGGTCAAGAAGCAACAGTTAGAACTGGACATGGAAAAAAAGACCCGTATGTCAAAGCTGTATATTGTCACACTGCTTATTTAACTCATATGCAGAGAACATCATGTGAAATATTGGACTGGATGAAGCACAAGCTGGAATGAAGGTTGCCAGGAGAAATATCAACAACCTCAGATATGCAGATGACACCACCCTTCTGGAAGAAAGTAAAGAACTAAAGAGCCTCTTGATGAAAGTGAAAGAGGAGAGTGAAAAAGTTGGCTTAAAACTCAACATTCAAAAAACTAAGATCATGGCTCCAGTCCCATCACTTCATGGCAAATAGATGGGGAAATAATGGAAACAGTGACAGACTTTATCTTCTTGAGCTCCAAAATCACTGCAGATGGTGACTGCAGCTATTGAAGTTAAAAGATGCTTGTTCCTTGGAAGAAAAACTATGACAAACCTAGAAAGCATATTAAAAAGCAGAGACATTACTTTGGTGACAAAGGTCCATCTAGTCAAAGCTATAGATTTTTCCAGTAGTCATATATGGATGTGTGAATTGGACCATAAAGAGAGCTGAGCACCAAAGAATTGATGCTTTTGAACTGTGGTGTTGCAGAAGACTCTTGAGAGTCACTTGGACTGCAAGGAGACCAAAGCAGTCAATCCTTAAGGAAATCAATCCTGTATATTCATTGGAAGGACTGATACTGAAGCTGAAGCTCCAATGCTTTGGCCACCTGATGTGAAGAGCCAACTCTTTAGAAAAGGCCCTGATGCTGGGAAAGATTGAAGGCAGGAGGAGAAGGGAACAATGAAGACAGGATGGTTGGATGGCATCACCAACTTGATGGACATGAGTATGAGCAAGCTCTGGGAGATGGTGAAGGCCAGGGAAGCCTGGCGTGAAGTCCATGGGATAGGAAAGAGCTGGACACAACTGGGCGACTGAACTGTACTGAAGTGTCAAATACTTTGATTCCATTAAAAAGTCCAGTCCTTTGATATCTTTCTACCCTCCACAATGGATACACTCACTGTTTCCTGATCTAGTCATCACATACTTAAAATTAAAACAGATCTCAAAAACTAAACCAATGACACTATAGCTCGATTTTCCTCAGCTTTATTGATATAAACATGTGTATGTTTAAGGTATACAATATGATGATCTAAGTATATATTAAAAAACAACCAAAGTAAGGTTAGTTAACACCTCTATCCCCTCACCGAATTACCAGTTTTGTATGTGTAATGAGAGTACATTTAAGATGTACTCTCTTAGCAGCTTTCAAATATGTAACAAAGTATTGTTAAGTATAGTCACTGTATTTAGGTCTACAGAACTAATTTATCTTGTAACTTGAAGTTTACATGCTTTGACTAACATCTCATTTCTCCCACTCCCTACCAGCCACCAACCTACTCTCAATTTCTATGATTTTAACATTTGGATTCCACATATAAGTGAAAACATACACTATTTGTTTTTCTCTATCTGATATTTTATTTACCATAATGCCCTCATGGTTCATCCATGTTGTCACAAATAGCTGGATTTCCTTCTTTTTATAGCTGAATAATATACCATCCTATACAAATACCACATTTTCTTTACCCATTCATCCATCGACAGACACTGAGATTGTTTCCACGTATTGCTTGTTGTAAATAGTGCTGCAATCAATTTAAGACCTGATGCAGTCTTCCCTGGTGGTTCAGATGATTAAAAAAAAATCCACCTGTCAATATAGGAGATGCGAGAGATGCAGGTTCCACCCCTGGGTTGGGAAGATCCCCTGGAAAAGGAAATGACAACCCACTGCAGTATTCTTGCCTAGAAAGTTTCATGGACAGAGGAGCCTGTTGAGCTACAGTCCTTATAGCCACAAAGAGTCAGAAATGACTGAGAATGTCGAGAGATGCAGGTTCCACCCCTGGGTTGGGAAGATCCCCTGGAAAAGGAAATGACAACCCACTGCAGTATTCTTGCCTAGAAAGTTTCATGGACAGAGGAGCCTGTTGAGCTACAGTCCTTATAGCCACAAAGAGTCAGAAATGACTGAGAATGTGCACGCACACAGACACACACACACCTGGAATTTACTCAGGATTTCAAAGCCAACACAAATACAATGGAGCAGAGAATCAGAGAGGGATTCACAAAGCTCAGCATTCCCTAGAAAGACACCCTTGCTTATTTTAAATAACCTCAATAGTTCATATGTTTGACAGCTTATATCTCTAAATTATAAATTGAGCAGACTCTTCATAAAGGGAACTTCTCAGAGGTTGGGACTATGCCATTCCGCAGAGTTGTATCCGTATCCTAGATACTCAGTACATGTGTTTATTGGATGAATGAGTAAACAGAAGAACGAAGGAAGGCATTCCTAGGCAACCTGGTAATCTAATGTTCTAATTTAAGGTATAGAGAGCAGATTATGCCAATTCCTCAGATGTTTAATTTTATATAGGAGTAACTCCCTCCCACTGAAAGTATTGTGAATAAGAATTTTGTTAAGACATAAGACTACAAATCCAAACAGCACCTGAAGACAGGAAAGACAGAGGAAAGTGTGAGAAAGAATGGAGGGAGAAAGGAAGAGAGAGGATGATATAATACAAAGGTTAGGGAGGGAAGGAATACAACTATCGAATGTTAGATCAAGAGGATAGCACCTAAAAATCTCTGCCCATAGATGAGGCAACAGGGAGCCAGTTCTTTATTCTATTTTTCATTTCTCCTTCCATAGCAATTACAGCCTTAAACTTAGCCAAAGCTAAGTATGAAATACACAAGGAAAGTAATCACTCTGAGGTTATGAGTTAATAAAATTTTGGAATGAAAAAAATTAACAATGGCAGTACAAGCACAAATGAAGCCAAAATCTAATTATACTATACTTTCATGAAATCCAAAATACATTATGAAATATTTTTATAATCTACCAAATACCATGTTTGTTAATCTGCCCAGGGATTCCATTGACTTGCATACAATTATCTCTTCAGTTAAATACACAGCACTCAACAAGTGCTGGGATTCACATTCACATCATTGTTCCTGATATTATGGGGCCACTTCACATGCTGGAAGCTCTTACTTTGCCACTCTGTCTGCTTAGAGAGGTTTTGGTTATCAGCATTTCAACCTGCTTGTTTTAATCAGTACTCCCTACACTATTTGCCTATACCTTACACATGAGTCTTTTGACAAATGATTTAGTTGATTTTCTTTATTCTTATCTTGGCAGCACTTTGAAAACTGAATGAAGAAAGAGGGCTCAGCAGGCATTGGACAACATGTCTCATTGTCAACAGAAATGCTAAATATACACACTCATTTCTGAAACAGCCCAGTATCTGAGCTAAGCTTCTAAAGAGAGATGTAACTGTATTATCAGTGTTCTTTCCTTCTGCTTGCCATCAAGCTATTGGTGATATAAACAGCAAATGGAGAATATAGTTATCTGAGAACATGGTGCCCTACCTAGGTGGTACCTTATCTCTGCTGTCAGTCAGGATGTTTTAAACAATAACTGATTTCATGAGCGATTGCTTTTCTATCCTATTTGATACATAGAAAAACAGGTAATATATGTAGAGTTAGGAAGAATAAAAATGGACGTGAACCACCACCTACTAAACCCATCACCAAGAACAAAAAAATTACTACTGTTCTTAAAGCTATCTATTTTCTCAGTTTCCTTGCTTCTTTTCCTCCTCATCCAAAAGTAATCACTTTTTTTAAGAAAATTAATTTTTGCAGCTATATATGTACTCTTAACCAATGTACTAATTCAATTTGCTTAGTTTAAGCTTTCAAATATGGTGTCACACTATACACAATCTCTTGAAATTTGGGTCTTTTTTTCACTCAACATTATGTTTCCAAGGTGTGTTTTTGTCACTGCATTCAACTGTAATTCATTCATTTACCTCTTCTTAATATCTTCTGCTTCTCTTAGTTCCAGACCATTTCTGTCCTTTATCGTGCCCTTCTTTGTATGAAATGTTCCCTTGGTATCTCTAATTTTCTTGAAGAGATCTCTGGTCTTTCCCATTCTGTTGTTTTCCTCTATTTCTTTGCACTGATCGATAAAGAAGGCTTTCTTATCTCTTCTTGCTATTCTTTGGAACTCTGTGTTCAGATGCTTATATCTTTCCTTTTCTCCTTTGCTTTTCACCTCTCTTCTTTTCATAGCTATTTGTAAGGCCTCCCCAGACAGCCATTTTGCTTTTTTGCATTTCTTTTCCATGGGGATGGTCTTGATCCCTGTCTCCTGTACAATGTCTCGAACCTCATTCCATAGTTCATCAGGCACTCTATCTATCGGATCTAGACCCTTAAATCTATTTCTCACTTCCACTATATAATCATAAGGGATTTGATTTAGGTCATACCTGAATGGTCTAGTGGTTTTCCCTACTTTCTTTAATTTAAGTCTGAATTTGGCAATAAGGAGTTCATGATCTGAGCTGCAGTCAGCTCCTGGTCTTGTTTTTGTTAACTGTATAGAGCTTCTCCATCTTTGGCTGCAAAGAATATAATCATTTGATTTCAGTGTTGACCCTCTGGTCATGTCCATGTGTAGAGTCTTCTCTTGTGTTGTTGGAAGAGGGTGTTTGCTATGACCAGTGCATTTTCTTGGCAAAACTCTTTTAGTCTTTGCCCTGCTTCATTCCGCATTCCAAGGCCAAATTTGCCTGTTACTACAGGTGTTTCTGTAGAATTTTAAGATATGACTTTTATTATGTTGAAATACTTTCCTTCTGTTCCTACTTCACTGAGTGTTTTTATCATGACAGAGTGTGGAATTTTGTCAGTGATTCAATTGAGATAATCTTCTCTGAGATAATCATTTTTTCAACTTCATTCTGTTAATGTGATGTATTGCATTGAGCAGTTTTCCAGTGTTGAACCATTCTTGCATTCCAAGAATAAGTCCCCTTTGTCATGGTGTATAATCTTTTTAATAAGCTTCCTAAAGTTATAGCATTCTGATTTGAATTTATGCCAGCTTAACTTCAGTGACATACAAACACTGCTCCTTACCGATCTGTCCCAAGTCCTTTTGGTTGTTGATGTCACATGTTTATACATTGTGTGCCCCAAACCATAAACTAACAATTATTTCAAATGCATTAGTCTTAAGTATATAGAGGATGAAATGTAGAGTTGCAAATCAAAGTTAAAATAATACTACCATTAATGATTACACAAATATTTACCTTTGTTCAGATCTTATTTCTTCAAAACAGCTTCAAAAGTTATTGTGTAGTGTGGTTTCATTTCACCTGCAGGACTCCTTTGAACATTTCTTTTCAAACAGGTCTAGTGGTAGCAAACTACCTTTTGTTTTGCTGGGGCTATATTCCTTTCTACCTCACTGTGAAGCACAATTTTGTCACATACAGAATTCTTGACTGGTAGTTTTTTGTTTTTGCTTTTTTTTCTTTTAGCTCTTTGAATATATGGGTTCATAGTCTTTTGGTCTCCAAACGTTCTCATGAGAAATCTGCTTATAATGTTACTGATGAGCTCTTGTATGAAACAAATCATTTCTTTCTTGATATTTCAAGGTTTTTTTCTCTTTTTGTGTTTGTCTATTGAAAATTTGAATGTATATATTTCTTTAAGGTTTTATCATTTTTGGAGTTTGTTGAACTTCTTGGATGTTTATATCCATGTCTTTCATCAAATTTAAAATTTCATTTTTAAATTCATTCTTGCCCATTTTTGAAAATTTTAGCCATTCTCAAACTACTGCACAATTGCACTCATCTCACATGCTATTAAAGTAATGCTCAAAATTCTCCAAGCCAGACTTCAGCAATACGTGAACCGTGAACTCCCTGATGTTCAAGCTGGTTTTAGAAAAGGCAGAGGAACCAGAGATCAAATTGCCAACATCCACTGGATCATGGAAAAAGCAAGAGAGTTCCAGAAAAACATCTATTTCTGCTTTATTGACTATGCCAAAGCCTTTGACTGTGTGGATTACAATAAACTGTGGAAAATTCTGAGAGAGATGGGAATACCAGACCACCTGACTTGCCTCTTGAGAAATCTGTATGCAGGCCAGGAAGCAACAGTCAGAACTGGACATGGAACAACAGACTGGTTCCAAATAGGAAAAGGAGTACGTCAAGGCTGTATATTGTCACCCTGCTTATTTAACTTATATGCAAAGTACATCATGAGAAACACTGGACTGGAAGAAACACAAGCTGGAATCGAGACTGCAGGGAGAAATATCAATCACCTCAGATATGCAGATGACACCACCCTTATGGCAAAAAGTGAAGAGGAGCTAAAAAACCTCTTGATGAAAGTGAAAGTGGAGTGTGAAAAAGTTGGCTTAAAGCTCAACATTCAGAAAACAAAGATCCTGGCATCCAGTCCCATCACTCCATGGGAAATAGATGGAGAAACAGTGGAAACAGTGTCAGACTTTATTTTTTGGGGCTCCAAAATCACTACAGATGGTGACTGCAGCCATGACATTAAGAGATGCTTACTCCTTGGAAGAAAAGTTATGACCAACCTAGATAGCATATTCAAAAGCAGAGACATTACTAAGGTCCATCTAGTCAAGGCTATGGTTTTTCCCGTGGTCATGTATGGATGTGAGAGTTGGACTGTGNCAGCCATGAAATTAAAAGATGCTTACTCCTTGGAAGAAAAGTTATGAGCAACCTAGATAGCATATTCAAAAGCAGAGAAATTATTTTGCCAACTAAGGTCCGTCTAGTCAAGGCTATGGTTTTTCCAGTAGTCATGTATGGATGTGAGAGTTGGACTGTGAAGAAGGCTGAGCGCTGAAGAATTGATGCTTTTGAACCGTGGTGTTGAGGCCTCTTGAGAGTCCCTTGGACTGCAAGGAGATCCCACCAGTCCATTCTGAAGGAGATCAACCCTGGGATTTCTTTGGAAGGAATGATGCTAAAGCTGAAACTCCAGTACTTTGGCCACCTCATGCGAAGAGTTGACTCATTGGAAAAGACTCTGATGCTGGGAGGGATTGGGGGCAGGAGGAGAAGGGGACGACTGAAGATGAGATTGCTGGATGGCATCATGGACTTGATGGACGTGAGTGTGAGTGAATTCCAGGAGATGGTGATGGACAGGGAGGCCTGATGTGCTGCGATTCATGGGGTCCCAAAGAGTCAGACGCGACTGGGCCACTGAACTGAACTGAACTGAATGGTGTCTCACTTTTTAAATTTGTAGTTCCCTAATCATACATAATGTTCAGTACCTTTTCATGTGCTGCTTTGCCATCTGTGTATCGTCATGCTCAGATCTGTTGCCCCACAGAGTAGCTGCTACTTACAGCTGTTGTCTTTATTCCACCAAATTTTGACATATCTTTCTTAGTGGTGGCTCCTTTAGTCCCCTTTCATGGACTCAGCCTTATGTATTCCTCCCTTATGCCCATGTTCTCCACATGTTCTTTTGTCTTAGCATCTTTGACTCTCTGTTACATTTTTACATATTTAACCTTTGTTTTTCTCTACAATGCTGAACACTTCTTGCAGGCAGGACTGCCTTTCCTCCATTTTATATTATCTGCACTAGGTTGAATACCTGATATATGGTGTTCTTGTGTGTTGAATGAAAGGTTAACTGATTTAATGCATATTGATGGGATATTTTCAATAAATTTTGCTCTTCTCCCAAAATATTAAAGAATATAAATAATGGACAGCCTTGGCTGACTTTATGACAAACTCAGTAAAATGATTTGAGATTGAATAAGAATCTGCTATTTCAGGGACCATTGTCATTCATGGATGTGTTTGTGGACTTTACCTGGGAAGAGTGGCAGCTGTTGGACTCAGCTCAGAAGCACCTGTACAGGAGTGTGATGTTGGAGAACTATAGAAACCTGGTGTCCCTGGGTACGTACTGCCCCCTTGAAAGGAGTGTGTGTAATCTCCAGGCTTCCTCTTCTTGGTGGTTGAAAACTGGGGCACTTTTGTAAAATACTGGGTGATTTGGGGCTTATCCTTAGAGGCCAGGTTTTCTTATTCTTCCTTTGGCATCAGAATATGCTGGTTGAATGGTGTTTACTTTGTTAGAGTGCAAAAGGGCGGCTTTATCATGTCACCTCTAAACTAAATTTTCCCAGTTTTTCTGAATCCCTGGGTTCTAGGCATTCTTGATCCAGATTGTCTATGATTTTCCATTCACAGGATATCAATACACCAAACCCAGTATCATTTTCCAGTTGGAACAAGAAGAGCTGTGGATGATGCACAGCCCAAGTCAGGGCCATTCAGGTGAGTGACCAGAACATTTAGATCTTTTCCTCCTTACTCAGAATCAATGTGAGGTCTGACATTTTGTTCTCTTTGTGTTTGTACTTTTGTGTTATTTGTAACCATCTTTTGCTCATATTTCTTCTCTGGTATTCTCAGCTTCCTTCTTTCCTGAGGTAGTAGACTCATTTCATTATGCATTTAAGTAGCTTTATCTCTTTATCTCACCTTATGTGACTTTCACACCCTTTCTAAATAAAGTTAATCTTCCTAATATTAGAATTGTTTCAGCTGCAATTTTTAATTAACCTTAAATCAACCTATAAGATGAAGTGATTCATTATCACACATTACAAAATGTCCTAAAGTGGGTCAGCTCTAAGGATGACGAAGTGATAGACTCATTAAACTGCCACAAGTCTACTCCTTCCTTGCCATCCTAACTATGTATTTTCCTCAAATTTCCTCCCTCATAGTCATCAGATGGCTATGACAGTTCCAGCCAATACCTGCAAATGTACCAGTGACCAGTGGAATAAAGACTGTTCCTTCCCACGTGGCCCTTTTTATCAGACATTAAAATCTATTTCAGGAAGCCCCAGCAGACTTAACCATATTCAGTAGGCTAGATTTTTATCACATACCTGTGTAAAACAGATTGGCAAGGGAAATGGCAAGCCATCACTGTTGCTTCAGATAAATCATGCTTCCCCTTTGGCAGGGGGTATGGAGATGGGTCTCCAGTTTCCTACCTGAAGCACATGGCCTTATGTATGGATGTAGAACATAAAAAAATCAGGTTTCTGCCAGCCAGGAGAAGGGCGGCAGAACTGTCAGCTAGGCAGCAGTGTCCACCTACATCTTCCTTTTTGGTGAGGAAGCATCCAGCCACACCCTTCTTTCCACCCATCCATCTTCAAAAATACTCTATCCATCCCTCTTTTCATTCTTAAACTATTTTAGTGCAAGTCTAGATCCTTGTTTCTAATCAGAGCTGGTAGTGGTTCTTCATGGTCTGGTGATCTCTAATTAAAATTATCCACACTCATCTCAAACACTAATAAAGTAATGTCCCAAATTCTTCAAGCTAGGCTTCAACAGTACATGAACCATGAACTTCCAGATGTTCAAGTTAGATTTAGAAAAGGCAGAGGAACCGAAGTCAAATTGCCAACATCCATTGGATCATTGAAAAAGCAAGAGAGTTCCAGAAAAACATCTACTTCTGCTTTATTGACTATGCCAAAGCCTTTGACTGTGTGGATCACAATAAACTGTGGAAAATTCTGAAAGAGATGGGAATACCAGACCACCTGACCTGCCTCCTGAGAAATCTGTATGCAAGTCAAGAAGCAACAGAACTGGACATGGAACAGTGGACTAGTTCCAAATTGGGAAAGGAGTACATCAAGGCTGTGTATTTTCATGCTGCTTATTTAACTTATATACAGAGTACATCATGCAAAATGTCAGGCTGGATGAAGCACAAGCTGGAATCAAGATTTCTGGGAGAAATATCAATAATCTCAAATTCGCAGATGACACCACCCTTATGGCAGAAAGTGAAGAACTAAAGAGCCTCTTGATGAAAGTGAAAGAGGAGAGTGAAAAAGTTGGCTTAAAACTCAACATTCTAAAAACTAAGATCATGGCATCCAGTCCCATCACTTCATGGAAAATAGGTGGGGAAACAGTGACAGACTTTATTCTGGGGGGCTTAAAAATCACTGCAGCTGGTGAGTACAGCCATAAAATTAAAGACGCTTGCTCCTTTGGAGAAAAGCTGTGACAAACTTAGATAGCATATTAAAAAGCAGAGATACTTTGCCCACAAAGATCCATTTAGTCAAAGTAGTCCAAACTACTGGTTTTTCCAGTAGTGATGTATGGATGTGAGAGTTGGACTATAAAGAAAGCTGAGTGCTGAAGAATTGATGCTTTTGAACCATGTTGTTGAAGACTCTTCAGAGTCCCTTGAACTACAAGGAGATCAAACCAGTCAATCCTAAAGGAAATCAGTCCTGAATATTCATTGGAAGGACTGATACTGAAGCTGAAACTCTCAATATTTTGGCCACCTAATGTGAAGAAGTGACTTATTGGAAAAGACTGATGCTGGGTAAGATTGAAGGCAGGAGGAGAAGGGGATGACAGGATGAGATGGTTGGATGGCATCACCACTCGATAGACATGAGTTTGAATAAGCTCTGGGAGTTGGTGATGGACAGGGAAGCCTGCCGTACTGCAGTTCATGGAGTTGCAAAGAGTGGGACATGTCTGAACTGATCTGCACCAAAAGAATATTTATTTAGACATGTGAAGAAGAGTCTGTGGTGGGTAAATTCTAAATTTGTGAAAGATGACAGAGAAAACTTGGCAGCTAAGTAAAACAACTCAAGAGAAAAAATAATTTATGAATGAAAACTAACCATGGTACGCTTGCATGATTTACCTGTGAATAGAAATTACATGGTTGTGAAGATGTAAAACCTGAAGACTGATATAAGCAAAAATATGAAATTGCTTGATTAGGATGGTGCAGGTATGGGAAGAGAGTGTGTATATCATGGGGAATATTCAGGGACGAGGATGAAAGGAATTTAATCTCTACCCTGCACACTGAGTAATTTAGGAGAAAATCAAGTACAACAGAATAGGCTGTTATTTAGAAAACATGGAGGAAAATACCATAAGAAAGAGCTAAGAGACAAAACATTTTTCCTCTGAGGAGAATGAAAAACAGAGAGGCAAGGTGAACAGATTCTGTTTAAACATTAACTACCCCCTCCCCCCACCAAATCGAAAAATACAAAATAGATAAAGATCAAGACACAGGTCTAAGTTCTTATTTGGAGGTTGAATAGAAGCGAGAATGGGTAAAGTTAACATATTAATAGACATATCAGAGTAACATGCTGACAAAGGTGAAGGACAGAGCAGGGCATTGAGAGAACACAACAGAAGGTCAGCTGTGAAGAAGCAACATCGCAGGGTCTTAATCTTCATACCAGGCTTCTCTACACCCTAAATCTGAACCCTTATTTATTTGTACAGAAACCTCCAAATTATAAATGTTCCCAAACATCGATTCCCACTTAGGGCAGTATCTACCCCCGTGCTCTGAGAAATGAAAATTTTAATTTTGCTCATTTTTTTTCCTTGTATTTTTTTTTTTTTTTTAATTTTTGGCTGCACTGAATCTCATTGTGGCATTCAGTTGGGTCACGTAGTCTTAGTTGCTCTGCAGTATGTGGGATCTTAGTTCTACGACCAAGAATCAAATCAGCATCCCCTGCATTGAAAGATTGATTCTTAACCACTGGGCCACCAGGGAAGTCCCTCCATGTGCTTTCCAAAGAAGCTATTATACAAAATTTTGAAACTCAAAGCTATATTTATTATCAGATCTCTATGCCTGTTTTCATGTTTTGATTTGTTTTGTTTCTACAGGTGCCCAGGAGTTTGTGTACATTTACATTTGAGATTTTATTTGTATTCAGAACTGATATCGGAAATTAAGAAAAACCTCATGACATGGAATTTTTAAGGCAATTTTATGCTATACTATGATCATGTCACTATTTGTAACATATGAGTATTTTCATTTCTAGACGAAGTCTGGGAAATTGATGGTTGTGTGGAATGGCATCAGGAAAATCAAGGCAAGCTGGGAAGTATGGCAGAAGGCTATCCCTGTACTGCATTTGGAAAACTGTGTCTTATTACTGCAAATAATTCTTCTTCAAGACAGAGACTGCGTAAATGTGTCACAAATGGGAAGAGATTGAAATATAATATAGGTTTCAGTAATAATTACGCTGGAAAGAATCCTAATGACTTTCATGCATTGAGGGAATCATCCTTCCTTTCTAAACATGAACAAGCTGTTATTGGCATAAAATACTGTGAAAGTGATGAATCTGGAAAAACTGCCAACAGAAAGCCACTGCTTATTTGCCAACAAATGCATATGGGAGGGAAATCATTTGAAGGCAGTTTCTGTGGGAATGCCTTCAGCAGCAAGTTGAACCTTCTGGTGCATCAGGAAACTCATGAAGAACCAAAACCCTACAAGTATGATGGATGTGGGAAAGACTTCAGCAACAAGTCCTACCTCGTTGCACATCAGAGAACTCACACAGGAGAGAAACTACATGAATGTAGTGATTGTCAGAAAACTTTTAGTTTCAATTCACAACTTGTTATACATCAGAGAATTCACACCAGGAGAATCCCTCTGAATGCTGTGAATGCGGGAAAGTCTTCACTAGGAGAGACCAGCTTGTTTCCCACCAAAGAACTCATTCAGGACTGAAACCCTATGGATGTCATGAATGTGGGAAAGCTTTTGGTTTGAAATCACAACTCATTATACATCAAAGAATTCATACTGGAGAGAAACCCTATGAATGCAATGATTGTCAGAAAGCGTTTAATACAAAGTCTAACCTCATGGTACATCAGAGAACTCACACAGGAGAGAAACCTTATAGTTGTAGTGAATGTGGGAAAGCTTTTACTTTCAAGTCACAGCTCATTGTACATCAGGGAGCACACAGTGGCATCAAACCCTATGGATGTAATCAATGTGGAAAAGCTTTCAGTTTGAAGTCACAACTCATTGTACATCAGAGAAGTCACACAGGAGTGAAACCCTATGGATGCAATCAATGTGGGAAAGCTTTTAGGAGCAAGTCGTACCTCATGATACATCAGAGAACTCACACAGGAGAGAAACTCCATGAATGCTATGAATGTGGGAGAGCCTTCAGTTTTAATTCACAACTTGTTATACATCAGAGAATTCACACAGGGGAGAATCCCTATGAATGCAGTGAGTGTGGGAAAGCCTTCAGTCGGAAATACCAGCTCATTTCACACCAGAGAACTCATGCAGGGGAGAAGCCCTATGAATGCAGTGATTGTGGGAAAACGTTTGGTTTGAAATCACAGCTCATGATACATCAGCGAACTCATACAGGAGAGAAGCCCTATGAATGCAGTGAATGTCAGAAAGCCTTTAATACAAAGTCAAACCTTATTGTACATCGGAGAACCCACACAGGAGAAAAACCATATGGTTGTAGTGAATGTGGGAAATCCTTTACTTTTAAATCACAGCTCATTGTACATCAGGGAGCACACACTGGGGTAAAACCCTATGGTTGTAATCAGTGTGGGAAAGCCTTCAGTTTGAAGTCACAGCTCATTGTACACCAGAGAAGTCACACAGGATTGAAACCCTA